>JALIZH010014474.1:0-16337 GCA_030522465.1 Rhipicephalus appendiculatus
CTTGTCTTCTTTTATACCGTAAATCACCAAGTTTTCCCTACGGCTTCTGTTTTCCAAATCGTCAGTTTTATTTAACAGATGTGACACAGTGGCTTCAAGCGTCTGAATACTTGACTTCATACAATCTACCTCTGTTTTCACGGTACTCACAGCTGCTGCTTCGTTTTCTAAACCTCTGATTCTCTCTGCAAAACCATCTATCTTCTTCTCATATGCACCCTGTTTTGCAAGAATGTCACTGACGTTCGACTTCAGGGTGTTGAGACGAACGTCTCAATCTCAACACGCGGGACTACACGGCGAAGTCCGCGCCGGTCGCTTGCAGCAAATGAGAGAAACGGCTCGATCTCAACGTGCACGATTATGAGGCGAAAACCGTGCCATTAACTCACAACAAATTCGACAAAGGGCTCGTTCTCACCATGCATCTCTGGAGGGACAAGCCCGTACCCACAGATTGCAACAGATGCGTGACGCGGCCCATTCACGCCATGCAGCACGACATGGTGAATTACGCGCCATTCGACTGCAACATGTACATGAAGCGGCACATTCGCAGCGGGCATCACATCTCCAACAAGACCGTATCACTGCCTCATACGCAGGTGCAAACAAATACTTCAAGAAACATTTCTTAGATAATCCATTCGGAACATCGTGCAGCGTGTGCGACCGCACATGGTTCGCGTCTGACGTGTCAAAGATACCAGACCGCTTAGTTGCGGTACTCGCTCCTCACTCTCCCCAAGAAGATGTAACCACCTTTCGAGTGTGCCGTACTTGTAGATCGACTATCGACAAAAGAAAGGTGCCGCGGCGCTCGCGCTCAAACGGCTTCGTTTACCCGCCGAGACCGTCACATCTGCCCCCCAGTGGCGTAGCCAGAGGGTAGCACACCGGACCCGTGCCACCCCCCCCCCCCTCCCTTCGAATTTTTTTCAACATGGTATACAGAGCGCAAGATGACCATTCACGTGCCCGGCCCCCGCTTCAGATCAAGGTGCTTAACGAGCTGTCCACCACGGATGTTATGGAGACGGGCAAAGGGCCTGAAAGACGACGACGCCGCTATCGACGATCCCAAATAGCATACTAACGCTACGCCAGGAGACACTCATATGGGACGACACAGTCTACCCCGACATAAGTCCAGGAGGAAACATCACCCGTCAAAGCATTCTCTACGACGAGCACGAAAAAGAGCTCTCCTTTCCGCAAATCTACTACGGTCACCCACGCCGCATAAAGCCCGAGGTACGCCCAACAGTTTTAAGGCGAAAGCCTTTAATGTCTCATGCTCACGTCCGTCCGGTGTCCGTCCGTCCGGTGTCCGTCCGTCCGGTGTCCGTCCGTCTGTCCGTCCGTCCGGTGTCCGTCCGTGCGTCCGTCCGTCCGTTGTCCATCTGTCCGGTGTCCGTCCGGTGTCCGCCCGGTGTCCGTCCGTCTGTCCGTTCGTCCGTCCGTCCGTCCGTCCGTCTGTCCGTGCGTCCGTCCATCCGTCTGTCCGTCCGTCTGTCCGACCATCCGTCCGTCCGTCCGTCTGTCTGCCCGTCTGTGCGTCCATCCGTCCGTCGTCCGCCCGTCCGTCTGTCCATCCGTCCGTCAGTCCGTCCGTCTGTCTCGCGTCTCGCTGAGATTCGCAGTAAAAATTTAAAAAAGAAAACACGCACACATTCGGTTTGTGTGTTATCCCACTGAGAGTGTAAAAGATAAATGACATGGCATAGTCATTGGAATGGCCACACGCTTTCGCCAAACACACTTTGGTATGTACAAAGCGTCCTTCAATTTTTTACTATGATACAAGCGAAATTCGTCGTACCGACAGGCGCGGCGTTGTACCCTCCCACGGCAATAAAAGTCCTCCGCTTTCGCGTACGCACTCGTCTTACTGCCACGTTCAGAAAATGTCAGGCGACTGAAAACATTACAAAGGAGCTCCTACAAGACCACAACTTTGTCGAGGAGTGCATCGACTGTGACTTTGCATTCCTGAGGAGAATACCCAACTCCGTGTTTTACTGGGCGCTAAAGAAGAAGGATGTCATTGCGATGATCAGGCAGCTTGGCAAACGGACACTCTTTATGACTCTCACTATGACCAAGCTACACAATGAGCCACTATTACAGCTCACTGAGAAACTGAGGGAGCCGTACGAGGCGCGACGCCGCAAGGTCGAATACATGCACACACTTTACATGCGTCAGATCGTCAACAATGACCCAGTAGTTAGTAGTTTGTGCACTCTTCTTCGACAAGCTGGCGAGCACCATTATGATGGTGCTACACAATACCAAGATCTGCCCCTTTGGAATTCGGCACGTGGTGGATTACTTAAAGCGTATTGAGTTTCAACAGAGAGGGGGGCGTACATACACACATACACACATACTCATCTGGCTCAATGACTCACCCCAGGAACAATTCAGTGACGACATGCCTCGTTAAGTAGCTTTGGTAAACTCTTTATTGAGCATTGATACTACCCTACTAAAGCCCGAGCGTTGTCAAATACACCAACATACCTTTACGTGTTACAAGCGCGACAAGACGAAGAAGGTGTGCAGATTCAACGCTCCCTTCTGGCCAAGGAAGGAGACGCGTATTCTCACTCTCACCATAAATCACAAAGGAAACGCAGCGGAGCTCACGGCACTACGCCAAAAGTGCAAGACAATGCACTGCAAGTTAGAGGAGTACGCTTCAATGAACGAATTCTGGCACAGCAATGGTATTGTCACAGAGGATGATTACATCCGGGTTCTGAAGGCAAGCATCGGCCGGCCCACCGCATTTACAAAGACAGCGCCCCATCAGAAGTTTATCAACGCCTTTAACCCTTCGATCGCATCTGTCCTGGATTCTAACATGCACCTGCAGCTCATTGTGGATGCATAATCGTGCGCAGCGTACGTGGTGGACTACGTAAAGAAGTACAGCCGCGGATTCTCTATAATTTGCACAACGCAATAGCGGACATCGAGGCGCATCACCCAGAACTCGCTCTTGGCAAGCTGGTAACGGAGTTGGGTGTGCGCGTGCTTAACGGAGTCGGAATGAGCACCCAAGAGTCTGAGTGGATCCTGCTTCTTCTAGACATGTCTGATAGCAGCCGTGAGGTTGCATTCATACCTACTATGCACCCGGATGAGAGAGTGTGTGTCCCGCAAACAACAGCGACAACTGGACGTTGAAGATGTCGACTCAACCAATGTGTGGAAGCTCAACATCGTAGAAAAGCACGAGGATCAGCCCGAAGAAATGAACGACACCTGCCTCGCGGACTTCGTCGCCAATTACACATATAACGCGCAGCAAGGCTTCTACCGACGAAGAAAGGTACCCAGGGTCATCCGATATCGAAACTATAGAAAATACGACACGGACTATTTTATGAGGGAGATAGTTGTAGAGGGCGCGTATAAATGATAACTGACTAGTCGCGCCTTCATGGTGATGTAAGGAGTGGTAGAGAATAAAGAGGGGATTTTTGGAACGCGACTCCGGTGCGTTTGGTGTCTCTTGCGAAGTGCTGCGCTGACGGTGCGATAGAGGGCATTGCCCTTACCAGAAGAGTGTCTCGACATGCTGTCAGAAGTGGGGTCCTGCCACGAAGATGTCTGATCCTGAGACTTGAAGTTCTGCTGCTCCTCTTGGCGCCAGCGTTTCCCTTCGCTCTCCGCCACCGTTCAACTTCGACAACGCAAGTCAGTGGCCGGCATGGATTCAACAGTTCGAAGACTTCTCCTTCGCGTCAGGCCTTGCGTCTGCTGCTGAAGGAACAAAAGTCCGCACCTTGCTCTACTGCATGGGTCCTCAAGCTCGTCTTATTTTGTTCTCTCTCATGATTTACACGGACGCTAACGCCTCACACGATGCAGTAAAGGAAAAGTTCAACGGATACTTTGTTCACCCGGTCAATGAAGTCTACGAGTCCAGCCGGTTCCACAAACGCAATCAGCTACCTGGCGAGACTGTAGACGCGTTCTACACCGTGCTCAAGAACATGGTCAAGAAATGCAACTACCCTCTACGGTAGAAGATCTTCTCGTGCGCGACCGTATTGTCGTGGGTCTATTGGATTCCCACCTGTCGGACCAGCTCTGCGCTTCTCGAAGCTCACGCTTCAAGATGCGCTGACTCAAGCTCGCCAGCACGAAGACGCCGAAAAGGAAAAAATGCCCCCCACCTCCCCGAAGGGAATCGTGAGGAAATGCGCATGCATTTCTGGCGCCGACACCGACTTCTGCCATCGCCTTGAGAGGCGCCCAGCCAGCGAACGGTCGAGAGTGAGGCGCGAGCGGACGGGAGAGTGGGGCGCAGGGAGGAGAGAGAGCGAACGGCGAGAGAAGGAGCGGCGAAGCACTGCACCTACCCTCTCCTACACTCTCTCGCACCACATGCTCCGGTTGCTAGGGGCGAGGATAAGCGCGCACGCCCGCAGCTGTTGCTATGGGAGAGGGAGTGAGAGCGGAGAGATAACACCTGCCGGCGCGCGGACACCTCCTCAACCTATCCTCTTCCTCCTCCTCCGCGGACGCCGCCTGATGCGCCTGACATAGCCCCACTAAGAAATGTATTCGCATTTAAAACAAGCACGGAGTTCGCAAGCAGATCCTCTCAACATAGACGCTCTTGCAAAGAAGCAAGCCAGTGCCCGCAGCTCAGACGCGTCTCAACGCTCCTCTCGTTCAGATGCCAACAGGCCAACCAGCATCGCGTCTCATCGAACGCTACGTGCGACTATGTGGTTACTCGGCGCACTCTCGCCAAGATTGCCCGGTGAAGAAGGCTACATGAAACTTATGCCACAAGAGAGGACACTTCGCTGCAGTTTGCCGTTCCAGGAAGAAGCGTCTCAGCCACATTCAGCTGCTCGCAGTAAACGCCTCCCGCGAACTTTGTCGTTACGTCAGCGTTGAAGTCAATGGACGCGCTCTTCGCTTCAAAGTGGACTCGGGTGCCGACGTGTCTGTTGTCCCTATAACGTTCCAGAGATGCCAAGCTTCGCTGGACCCGCCAGGAGGCGAGCAACGTCTAGGGCCGGGAAGCCACACACTCAACTTCATCGGTACGTTTACGGCAACTTTGACCTGGCGTTCTTGCTCTATAGAACAAAAACTCTACGTGGTGCATGGTATCGACACACCTTTTTCTTGGTTACGATGCGACTGGTGGACTCGGCGTCATCCACCATCGGCGTCGTCGGCGTTGGTCTCGGCGCAACGCCGCAGGAATTTCATGTTATTGTCACGTGGTCGTGACGTCGACGAAGGCAGCAGTCGGTAGGTTCAAAATGAAACTGTTTATTTGGGCCGAACTTGTGGCCGGTAAACGGAAAGACAGATTACAGCAATACACACTGGCACTGATAGCGGCGAACAGAGCGTCGGCCGTCGATCAACTAAACATCGTTGGAACGCGCCGGCTTTTATAACTCACGCGTCGAACATTCTCGCCTTATCACTAGTCGTCGCGCGCGCTCTGGAATAATCTTGAGTGTTAGCGTCTTGCGTGCAATCTTAACAGAACGATCTACTACAAGCGAGAAGCTTCTGGAACAATGAGGCGCGGTCTGCGCCGAGTACTGCTGATAGTCTTTGTGGGCGGAAACCGAATACAGTCAAATAAACGCGCGTGGCAATGCCCCCCCTCTGAAAAGGCATCGTGCCGATGCTTAGAACAGAACACATGGTAAAAAATACATGCAACAATAAATAATGACAATAAATCAAGAAAGTTCAATAAGCAAGAAAGTCCAATGAAAGAAAAAAGAAGGACAGTCCTAAGGTTCACTACCGCGCGTAAAACGGCTTGAGGCGCACGACATGGACGACTTCAGGTCGCGCGCGGCGCCGTTGAGAGTTCGAAATGCCGTCGGGGACAACCTCGCCGGAGAATCATCCTTTGAATGTAATAGAAGAGCAGGTCACCGTTCCAGCTCTTTCCAGCGTCGTTATTTCCGTCGGCACCGAAATACCCCCGCACCTCCACCAGATGTCACGTGGTCGTGACGTCGACGAAGGCAGCAGTCGGTAGGTTCAAAATGAAACTGTTTATTTGGGCCGAACTTGTCGCCGGTAAACGGAAAGCCAGATTACAGCAATACACACTGGCACTGATAGCGGCGAACAGAGCGTCGGCCGTCGAACAACTAAACATCGTTGGAACGCGCCGGCTTTTATAACTCACGCGTCGAACATTCTAGCCTTATCACTAGTCGTCGCGCGCGCTCTGGAATAATCTTGAGTGTTAGCGTCTTGCGTGCAATCTTAACAGAACGATCTACTACAAGCGAGAAGCTTCTGGAACAATGAGGCGCGGTCTGCGCCGAGTACTGCTGATAGTCTTTGTGGGCGGAAACCGAATACAGTCAAATAAACGCGCGTGGCAATGCCCCCCTCTGAAAAGGCATCGTGCCGATGCTTAGAACAGAACACATGGTAAAAAATACATGCAACAATAAATAATGACAATAAATCAAGAAAGTTCAATAAGCAAGAAAGTCCAATGAAAGAAAAAAGAAGGACAGTCCTAAGGTTCACTACCGCGCGTAAAACGGCTTGAGGCGCACGACATGGACGACTTCAGGTCGCGCGCGGCGCCGTTGAGAGTTCGAAATGCCGTCGGGGACAACCTCGCCGGAGAATCATCCTTTGAATGTAATAGAAGAGCAGGTCACCGTTCCAGCTCTTTCCAGCGTCGTTATTTCCGTCGGCACCGAAATACCCCGCACCTCCACCAGATGTCACGTGGTCGTGACGTCGACGAAGGCAGCAGTCGGTAGGTTCAAAATGAAACTGTTTATTTGGGCCGAACTTGTCGCCGGTAAACGGAAAGCCAGATTACAGCAATACACACTGGCACTGATAGCGGCGAACAGAGCGTCGGCCGTCGAACAACTAAACATCGTTGGAACGCGCCGGCTTTTATAACTCACGCGTCGAACATTCTAGCCTTATCACTAGTCGTCGCGCACGCTCTGGAATAATCTTGAGTGTTAGCGTCTTGCGTGCAATCTTAACAGAACGATCTACTACAAGAGAGAAGCTTCTGGAACAATGAGGCGCGGTCTGCGCCGAGTACTGCTGATAGTCTTTGTGGGCGGAAACCAGAATACAGTAAAAGAAACGCGCGTGGCATTATAGTCCACCTGAACTCCTCTTGGGACGCTCTCATCGCACACGAATTCCAGTTCTAAGTAAGAAGCTCAGGCCCGACTGGCCGTCGACCGATGACCTTGAAGAAAGGCACAGAAAACAACGACAAGATCTCTCTGTCCTGAAGGAAGGGGAAGAGGTGTGGGTGCAAGACGTTGAAGTGTGGGCTAGGATTCTGAGTCCTGCTGAAAGACCACGCTCTTATGTGGTTCAGACACCCAACGGTGTTGTCGTGAGGAATCGTCGACATTTGGTCTCAAGAGTGAGTTCCCCGTCTACATTATGCGCTCCATCATCTGGTTCTTCGAGCAATTCATCCAAGACAACCTCGCCCATACAACAGACTGTGCGAATGTTCATGAACATACTACTGAACCTCCAGGCCTGGTGTCGGATGCTCCAGTCAATGGTGACCACTAGACGCTTTAACTGGCCAGTCTGCTACGGACAATGAGCAGAATGAAAGTGCACTAATGCCTGGGTCTCCCGGTGCTCGATATTCACCTTATGGAAGAGGTTTGAAAACTCCACGCAGACTGAGGTTCTGACCTTTTGACTGACGTGTGCATGTTACTGCGGTTACTGTGGGGTTTTCTTAAAGATAATACATTCATGCTCCGGAAAGGGGGGATGTAGAGGGTGCGTATAAATGATAACTGACTAGTCGTGCCCTCATGGTGATGTAAGGAGCAGTAGACAATAAAGAGGGGCTTTTTGGAACGCGACTCCGGTGCGTACGGTGCCTCTTGCGAAGTGCTGCGCTGACGGCGCGTTCGAGGGCGTTGCCCTTACCAGCAGAGCGTCTCGACAATGGTCACACGGTTTCACCCGTTTCACCGCGAGAGCACCACTATCTTAACCATTTACAATACCTTGCAGGAGACCCATTTCTACGCAATCTTGGCTAAACAAACACAGTTCGAGGGAAATATTTCTGCGGAAGAATTGAAACAGACATGCACCTAACTTCTGCAACTAAACGTGACCGAGCAACAACGCCAACAAGAAACTGTTGCACATGATCAACGGTTACTGTCGGTGGACCTACACGAAAATCTGGATATTGTACACGCTACTACCGCAGGTGGTTCAGGCAACACATGCACTGCAGTGAGGATCAGAGACGACGCTATGTGTTCAAGAGACTACTGTGCCGCCATGTGCCTCGAAAACAACAAGCAGCGCTCACTAATCCTTGAAGTGATTCATCGATCGCAACTACCAGATGCAAAACACATCAGAGTGTCCCTGACGGGGCCAGTGGGATGTGGCATGACGTTTACAATTACCCTCTTGAAGGACACCTACAATCACCTATATACGACCCCTGGGTCAGGCAGCAATGCTTATGTCTCCATGGCAACTACGGGAAAGGCGGCCACTGCCATTGGAGGTGCCACCATGCACTTGGCTTTAAAGATAACTATGAAGAAGGATGACGTAGGCCTACGTCCCAGTGACCTCAATACCTACCGATGTGCTTTCAGGAACGTCAGGGCAATCTTCGTGGATGAGGTCAGCATGATGGGCTCCGAGGTGCTGGTTAAAGTCGATGAGAGGCTGCCTGAGATCACGCAAAACATTCACGAACCCTTCGGGGGCCTCGACGTGTACATGTGCGGTGACCTCCGCCAGTTGCCTCCCATCAAGGCCCCTGAGTTGTATAGGCGAAGCGCAAGGCCAGTGAGAGAGCTAAAGACAGAACATCCCTTGGAAGACACTCGACTACCATCCACTGGCTCACGTGGTCCGCCAGAAAGATGCACTTTTCTCTACATTTCTTACACGCCTGGGCGATGGCCTCAAGCTGACAGACGACGAAGTTCGGTTGGTTGAGAGCCGCTTTGTGACTCGCGAAGAAGCCGCCGCTTTTGCTCTAATGGCGTACGGCTGTATTACAGCAATGCAGACGTCGACCGCTATAACCCATATTGCCTCGAAGCTGCAGCCGACGTTTAATGTCATCCCGCATGCGACATGATAACTGGCTGCAAGAACGAACCCTGGCCATAGTGGCCACGATGAACGCAAGAGACATGAATGGCCTCCGGCCTCAATTCATCTGAGCGTCGGCAAGCCCTACATGATGACGGCCAACATCAACGTCACCGAGGGCCTCGTTAATGGCTTGATTAAAATACTGCGCTACAGTTACTGGGACATAAGAAGATAAAGAGAGTTAGGACATAAGAAGCGCAATCGTCGTGTCCACTTGCGCTTGTCGTGTCCACTTCGTAACGTGTGTCCTCTCTAACTTCGTATGTCCCAGTAACTGTAGCGCAGTATTTTAATGATGTAAAACCAACTAGCCCGAAACCTCACTCTGCTCGTTAATGGCAACATGGGCATCTTGCGACACATCGAGAATGACGAACACGTGTGTCGCTGGAGTTTACAACACCTACAGTAGGCACTGTCGCTCGAGCTAGGATGAGGCACATCACGGTTGCAAATCCACCCATTAAATCGCAATGGGCGACCATGGGACTTCGAACAACCACCACCACAATCTGCGCAAGGCAAGGAATCTCCTGCAAGAGAACACAGTTTCCCCTCGCAAAAGAAAATGCTATAACTACAGCAAAAGGGAGAGTTGGGCTAGTAGGTTGGGGTTCATATTGAACAGCGCAAAAAACGAGACACAAAGAAGAGACTGCACAACACGAGCGCTATAACCATCCAAAAATCGCAAAGGGCTACGGACGCCCAGGTTGTGTATCAGTACAAGAGCCATTCCCTGAGGCTCGTCTACGTGGCACTGTCCAGCACTGCCAGCCTCGAGGGCTTATACCTTACCAACGAAAAATGTGATTTCAAGTTTTATCACGTGCGTGGCTTCATCGACAGACAACTTGCTGGTGAACTGACCCGACTAGAACAAAGGCGGTCGGTTACTGTCCTGGACCACACTGACGCCTTTGTGCGGCGCCGCAATCAGAAAAAAACCTGACGCTCGGCGCTCTCAACATCCATTCTCTGCGCGCGCCCGTTCAAAACCATTGAAGAAGGCACTGTGCTACAACAAACTTGCGTGCTAGTCCTCTCTGAAAGCTGGGGCGATGAGCCCATTAACATCAGGGGATTCGAGTGCGTCGTCTACAGCAAGCAGGCCTCATTGCAGATGTGCCGGCGGGACCATTTATAGGAACACAGCAATCCGCAACTTCAAAATTACTGGCATCGCTCTGCACCATCCTTCAGACGCCGAAGACACAGACGAAAGCAGCCGAATCGGTCGACGTCTGTGCTGCGCACATAAATTACAACGACAGTGACATCGCACTCGGCGCCATTTATTTGAGCCCCGGAGAGCAAAAGGATTCAGTGAAAAGATTCTTACGTATGTTCCTTGCAAATTACGCCACAACCGGAGGGACTCCTAGCGGCAAAAATTCTTCCGAGAGGAGCATGCCGCTCATCATTGCTGGTGACTTTAATGTGGATGTTTCAAAACACAACCAGACCTGGTTCACACAATACATGAAAGACGTTTTCTACGTGGACAGGGCCTCCCAAGACCTCGTGCCCACGACGAGGAATGGAGGTGTAACTGACCACTTCTTCATAAGAGACATCAGGAATTTCCAACAACTAAACTACACGTCTTACTTCAGTGTGCATAGGTGCCTGGTCGCCGCAATAACGGACGAATATAGTAACAACTACACTTCTGCTGATGTTGATCAGCGACGCTATTCTGCCTGTCGCACCACTTTCTCTGATTACGCTCTCACCGTTAACTACCACAGCTACCACAAGGGTTCCTTTAATCATTGATCATGGACGTTAGTCGTCGGGATGGAGATGTACCACCAAGCGTCGACGTGGGTGCATCCACGTTCAACGGTGCTATAGCTGCTGAACACCTACACTCTAAGAAAAAACCCAGCTCGAGCGGGGAGTAACGTCAACTTTAGTCCTCAAATCGTGTCGTTAGTCCACCAGAGGACCAACTGCGGTGAAGGGCGTGTCGTGTGCAACTTTGGAGGACTAACGGGAGGACGAATGGCTCACTTACTCCCTCGGGTAGGGGTTGAAGGGAGGAAAAGACGCTTTTTCTGCACCCATTGTTGGGAGCACGGCTCAGCAGCCTTTGAAAGGTCATGGCTCTCGTACAGGTGCACCCGATTGTTCCGAAACTCGCCTTTCCACTTTGTCGGGGTGCTGGTTGCACGCGGCGGGTCCCGGGGGGGGGGTAGGAATGCGGCGAATGCATGCTCAAAGCTTTACTGTACTGATGACAAGGCTCGTCGGCCCGCTTACTGTTGCGATCAAGAAAATAACGCGAGAAAAGATTAATTAGTAGGGTGTTAATGCTGCACCGCCAATTATGAGGACCTTGAAACTTAGTTCACCAATTCAAAATATTTACTAGCGGGGACAATCGTGCAAATGTGACAGACTATTCAGCGCGTATATTGTGTATCCATCCGCGCTGCACTTTCTTCTTCAGAATCGCTCACTGCAGTCACGAGTGCGGTTCGTGTTCGTTACTTGTGATCTTTCTTGCTCTGATTTCGTGGAAAGTGAGTGCCGCTATCTACTCAGACTATCAACGCAGCTGTGAAAAGCATACTTCGCTGCATGTGCTGCAATTGTGGACGCGCATGCAAGGGTTTTTCTGTGGAAACACCGGAACTTTCCTGCGAGGAAATGGACTACCCAGCTTACGTGTAAGACTCCTTCGCAGCATCTTTTCTGCAAAGCTTCAAGAATGGACGCCGTCACCTTGAAGTGTGATCACCAGTTTGTGGATTAGCTGGCTCTGCGAACCTCGTGCCTCTGTTAATTCTCAAGGTAAGTTTTTCATTTTCATCGCCTTGGCACATTGCATTATAAAAAAAAATATGAAAGCTGAAAAAGCATTGTGCGCGGCATGTTTTAACATGTTGTATGAGTGTGCGATTGCGTAATCATTGGGGCTTATGTGATTAAGCCATGCTCTTCTAGCTATTTTATTTTTATAACAAAAACATTTCCAATAGACTTGTTACACTCAGTAGAAAGAGTGAATGAACGCTTAATATAAAGACAGCACGTTGTGTGGACAAAACTCAATGCGTTAATTAAATTTATGTAGGCGTTTTTCTAAGGGCTGGATGCTTCGCCTGCCTAGTGAAATAGCCGATAGTTCTGCAGCGCGTTTTTCTCCCTCAGAAGTGCGGCTTCGACTCGCGCGTTGGAGGGGATTTTACTAGATCTTCCATTCGTAGTTCCAAGTGTGAACGAGATGCTGATCTCATTTTGAGATCGCAGAGGTAAGCAACGATCCGCAGGGAAACTGCTGTTTCGAAAGATGCGCCCTGACAAACTTGATCAAAGCAGAAATACGGTCGGCGACTGCATACACCCGGTAAATAGCTAGTAAACAATTGACACTCAGATTAATTGCTTGTAATATTTTTTTTTACATCCTTCTCCGTATCAACGAAGATGATGTGGGTATTCTTACTAGACTGCGGTACAGTTGGGGTGTCAGGAGGTCTTCTGCTGCAAGAACGTATGCTTGGGCATGTTAGTAATTCATGTTTCACTTTTTAGCGCACAAACGAAGAAGGACGAAAAGCGACACGGACGCAGCACTGGGCCTTCAACTGGGGCGAGCAAGACTCACCGGTCGTCTGACCTGCAGTGCCGCTTCATCAAGGTGAACAGCAGCCGACGGCCAGTACCGCTGGTGCGCGTGGCGCACTGTTTGGGGAAAAATAAATGTTTCTAGCCCTGAATTGATCTCTCGTATTATTCGTTCCTACATACATACATGGATGTAGTGCTGAGTAAAGCGCAGATGACCTAAGCTATCATGTCAGTCTGGTGAAGATGGCCAAGTCATTCACAGGTGAATGAATAGCGGATTACTCGTTAGTCTCTTCAAAAATTGTTCAAACGGATTAACAATTTATCCGGAAGGACTAACATTCACTCTCCCAGGGATGATTTCTCGGGATCCACAGTTTGTCCTCACGAGAGTAACATTTGCTCTCCCAAGGATCATCTCTTAGGGTCAACAGTTAGTCCTTACGAGAGTAATACCCGTGCCACACGGGCAGAGAAAAAATGGCATTTACTTCCTAATGCCTTCAGATTTAATGCCATTTGCGCGGTGCCACATGGACAAACGAAATGGCATTCGCCCAAATGTCATTCGTCACCAAATGCCATCGCCAGAACTCATTCGACTGAGAAATGCATACTGTCGGTGGCGCAGCTGACGAAGTGCGATGTACCTAAATTATATAAAATGACATCCTATTCAGCTGGAAAGAAACTTTTCGCGTCTTTTATTTACACTAATCACTCGACGAACATCTTCAGCTGGTAGACGCTGTACTTTGAATGCGACAGGCGCCATTTTCTTTTTACGCTGTGGATACAAGTAGTCTGCTACGGTCGGTTGCAACGTCGTGAAACAAAGCAACGAGCTAAAGCCAACGGCAGCGTAATATGCTTATTTCTACATTTAATTATTCTCGGAGGTATATCAAGCTTCTAAACGTATGTTTATTTTTTTTATTACTACTCTACAATTTCTCACTACCGAAGAAAATGTCATCGAAATCATCCAGTCAAATGTCATTGAGTTTGGACGTGTAGCAGCTCAGCCGAAAAAAATGTCATTCGGGAACTGAATGCCTTCAGTGCCGAATGCCATTTTCTGTGCCCGTGTGGCACGGGTATAACATTTACTCTGTCAGGGACCATTTCCGTAAAGCAACTGTTAGTCCTTACAGGAGTAACTATTATTCCTCAAAGGAGCAACCCTTAGTCCCCTTGCAGTTAATCCTTCAAGGACTAACTGTTTATCTCCTTGCAGTTCATCCCCCAAAAGGACTATTGGTTGTGGCAGATCAGTTGATCCCCTAAAAGGACTAACCTCCCTACCCCTTTTAGTCCTTTTTTTCTTAGAGTGTATAGACATCGTGCATCTCTTATATCAATGCACAGCAAACATTCAATTACTTCTGTAAGGACACGTTTTACATTCGTGTTTGTAGTGTGCACGTACTTCTCAGGAGTACGGCCACTAGCGTGGGTTCGGACTTAGCGAGCCACAGGGCCGCGTTTGCCGTCGCCTCGCGTGAACCAGCGCGCCGCAGCAAAAGTGCGTTCGGGCAGCAAAGGCACCGAGCGCAGCGCGGCAAGTACACAGTATACTGCTCTCGGGATCCGCAACACTTTATTGCCTGCGGCAACACCACAAAACGCAGTACAACGCCCGCTGCAAAAGGCGGCGGGAAAAGCAACGGGCTTAACCATGCCACGGGCGAAAATACAACACAAAGGGTGCCGCTAGCACGTCTCCGCGGGCAAAAGGGCTCACGGCGACACGTCGCTTAGGGAAACGTTCCCACGCGACTATGCTGCGTACTCTCACGATCAGTGACCAAAAGGGCCCGATCGCTCGAGTGAGGGCAAACTCCGCTCGCGTTGGCTTCGATAGGTACGGCTCGGCGTAGTAAGACCACGCGCGAACACACCGCACCGCTCTTCGGCCTAGCGTTCGGAAAAAGGGCAACGGAGGGTAAGCGTTCACCGCGGGCGCAAGGACACCGTTGGCGAACCGTCCGAGCGAACCCCAAGAACAAAGGAGCTGACGGACGGAAAACAAAAGACGTGCTTACCCCACGCTGTCCAGAGAGATTCTGACTCCCGCCGCGCGCGCGAAACGTCTCGCGAGACGCGAGACTCGAGCGCGGCGCCACAGTCGAGAGTCGGCGCCGGGTGCGAGGTTAGCGTTACTCCCGCTCTCCCAGCACCGACGGACCGCGGAGGAGGGGAGAGTCATGCGAGGACATGGGGACGGCAGAAAATAGGCGAAAAAGCCCTGCGCACTGGCGGCGGGCTAGCCTCAATCCCCACATGTTATACCGATTCCTCTGACGGAGCGATCAACCATGTTTTTGTAGAATCGCGGCTCCAACATAGGTCTGGACCGGCGGCCCTACGACACTCCGCACTTGTAGTTCGTAGCGGATGTTGCTGTTCTTGTTTACTACTCTGACCCAGCGCGTTCGAATAGTTTGATGTTTTCCTCCTTTGAATGGTCACGAACCCCGATGACAAGGGTGGCGATGCGGGCTTGTTGGTTGGTCATACTAGAATGAGTTGAGCGCATACGAGGACACGGACAGAAGAAAGCGCCAGTGTGTGTATGTCTCTTTCTTCTGTCCGTGTCCTCGTATGCGCTCAACTCATACTAGCCCGATGACAACACATGCTGCCACCTCCTTTTGCGTGGTGATAAGAAAGCTGGAACACAAATAAACGTGAGTAATGAAGTTGTTTAATTGCGCTCTGATACATTGTACCTTTACACCATTCAAGGTCTAGACGCGTAAAGATCGATCACCACCCGCCACGGTGGTCTAGTGGTTATGGTACTCGACTGCTGACCCGCAGGTTGCGGGATCGAATCCCGGCCGCGGCGGCCGCATTTTCGATGGAGGCGAAAATGCTTGAGGCCCGTGTGCTTAGATTTAGGTGCACGTTAAAGAACCCCAGGCGGTCGAAATTTCCGGAGCCCTCCACTACGGCGTCTCTCATAATCATATGGTGGTTTTGGGACGTAAACCCCAGATATTATTATTAAAGATCGATCACCAAAGTAGAAGGCTGGTGAAATTCGCAACACAAGCGCACCAAAACAAGTGAACTCGGAGAAAGGAGACCAGCGAGACGGGCGCTTTCCACAACCACGGCCACTGGATGAAGAAGCGCACGCGCGCTTTTTCATCCAGCGGCTGTGCCACAACCATCGCCGCGCATCGCAGAGGGCGGTGCATGTGAAACGAAGCCTCGTCCGCGCGTGGTGCCGCTCGATCGCCGCGCGCCCCACCGTTCAGTCGCTCGCATGTGAAACAGGCTTTAGACAACTCTACCACGCGCCATGCATGCGCCGGCATAATAAGCGAGCTATTTATATACTACAGCATTTTTACCTGGGGCGGAAACAATACCCTCCAACATACAGAAAATTTAGCAGACCTCAGACTTTGACACTCACGTTACTTCAGGTCGGGGCGTACCCTAACTCCGCGCTAATACACAGGATTTATCCTGAAATACAGCGAAATAATACATGTGCGTTATGCGCAGAAATAGCTAATCTACAACACATGCTCTGGCGGTACCCCGCGTTGGCCGGCGGCGAAGGTCCGCACGCCATCCAAATGGGA
>JALIZH010014475.1:0-67917 GCA_030522465.1 Rhipicephalus appendiculatus
CAAATGATTTCTTGTGAATTCATACCGTTCCAAATTGCATTGAATGAGTATAGAAGAAAACTAATGTTTCGGGAAGCTCTCCTGGGCCTGATTGCAATTTGTTCGTTTTACGCTTCCAGGTCGTAAATGTGCTCACTCGTCAGAAGCTTGGTCCTCACCAGGTAGGCGAGATCTGTTTCCGCACGGAAGGTATGGCGTTGGGCTACTATAAGCGCCCCGACAAAACTGCAGAGCTTTTTGATCAAGAGGGCTGGTGTAAGTCAGGTAAGAATGCCTAACCAAAGTTGTAAACCGCATTTGCGACGCACCGTACATGTAAAATTGGAACGAGTTGTTAATCGGACGTGTTTTGATCCACAATTGTACAACTAAATATCGCGACACGTAAACGAAAAGCAAGCACGTCGCACACAAAGACCGCTTTTATGCTCTCTTGTCTCTCCGTGTGCCTCGCTTTCTTTTTTCCTGCAAAGGCCTGACCACACGTACGCGTTGCAGCGCGCCAGCGCGTGGCTTTTGACGCGGCGTCGCACCCTCTCCCTATGGAGAGAGAAAAGGCACGCGCTGGCGCGCTGCAACGGGTACGTGTGGTCAGGCCTTAAAGGCCTGTGTGAGGGATAGGTTCGTGTAATCACGGCAACCTAAATAATCGTAGCCGAGACGGACGAAGACATTTGCAACTTGAGTGACGATGCTTTTATGTCACAAATAATGATGGTGAAAATGACGCATTGAACAAGAATAGCGAAGAGCTGTCGTGACAACCGCACTGACGCACTAATCTCTTAATGTCTATCACCCCTCGTAGTCCCCCCACTCCACTACGCAAGGCTTCATAAGACTTCACCATGTGACGGTCGAAGGCCTGATGCGTCGTTGCGTTGCGTGTCACGTCGACAGCAGAGACGGGTCGGAGCGGAGCGGGCGGCAGGCTGGAGGTGGGACCAACACGTCCCGGACAGCCAGTAGTAGGGCCCGGGTCTGGAATGCGCCCGGGTCCGAGCACAACGGACCGGCGCCGGCTCCTGGAGCGCCGAGTAGACGGGAGTGAGGCCCGTGCAGTCGGTAGGCAGTGGTAGGCTTCGAGACCTGGACCCGACGAGCGCTTCGGCCTGCGACTGCTACGTTCGATTGCGCTCCCGAATGCCTCCCTCGTCTTTTTCGTCTTCCCTCCTCTGCCCACGGCTTGGCTTGACTTCAACCACCAGATTCCGTCCGGCTTCTTCTTGTCTCGTCGTCGTCTTCGTCGGCGCACCGCACATCACCCAACACCACACGAAAGTACCGCGCCAGTAGCGTAGCCAGAAATTTTTTTCGGGGGGGTTCAACCATACTTTATGTATGTTCGTGCGTGCGTTTGTATGTGTGCGCGCATATACACGCAAGCAAAACTGAAAAATTTCGGGGGGGGAGTTTGAACCCCCCCCCAACCCCCCCCCCCCTTGGCTACGCCACTGTACCGCGCACATCATGACAAAAGCCCCCCCTTTTCGAAAGTTTTTTTTCTAAAAAAAACTGTCCGAAGTGCGCGGGAGACACTTGTGGCAAATTGACAAAACTGTTACACCAAGACAATAGTCCGTCCATGGGAGTCCCTAGGCATATAGTACTTTATTACATTATATGTTGTATAGCTAACACCTACACCTGTAGCCTGCTCATATAATCAGCACCCACGTTCACCGAACCTTTGGTATGCTCAACGCGAAAGGTGTACTCTTGCAATGCGAGACTCCAACGTAAGATTCGACTGTTCAAATGCTTGGCCTGAGAGAGGTATTGTAGCGGTTTGTGATCGGTCTGTACGACGAACGAGGTTCCATAAAGGAAGATGTGAAATTTTACGATCGTCCACACTAACGCTAAACACTCTCTTTCAATCGCAGAGTATCTCTGTTCCCGGGGCATAAGTTGGCGGCTGGCGTATGAAACCGGATGAAGAAGACCCTCGTGTTCCTGCATAAGCACAGCTCCTATACACCTATCGGAGGCATCCGTACGTAATACGAAAGGCTTCCTTATGTCAGCTGCCTTGACTACTGGTCCAGAAGCTAGAGCTTGTCTGAGGGTTTCAAACGCCTCTTCTCTTTCGGTATTCCATGCTAACTTGTTCTTTTCCATCTTTCTTGTCATTTCAGTCAGGGGTTTCACTTTCTCTGCATAATGAGGTATCAGGTCTCGGTAATATCCCGCGAGGTCAAGGAAAGAGCGAAGCTGCTTCTTCGTTTCCGGCCTTGGGGCTTTCGCGATTTTCGCTATCGTGCTCTCTACTGGGCAGATCTTACCATCTCCGAGTTGATGCCCAAGGAAAATGACGGAAGTCATGCCAATCTCACATTTTTGAGGCTTGATCCTTAAGCCTGCTTCGCGGATCCTCTGAAACAACTGTTTCAATGTCGCTAGATGTTCCTCCCACGTAGCCGTGGCAATCAGAACATCGTCTATGTAATGCCGTGCAGTAGTGTCCTCATCAATCGTGTGAATATTGCCGAAGCTGTCTTAATCCCAAAAGGCATATAGAGAAAGTGGTAGTGTCCGGACTGCGTTGAGAAGGCTGTTTTCGGACGAGAACTTTCCTCTAAGGGTACTTGCGAATAGCCCTTTGTAAGATCTAATTTTGAGAAAACTGACTTCGTACCGACTTCAGCAAATATAATGTCAGTTCTGGGTATGGGTTCAGCATCGGACACCAGAACATCATTTATGCGACGAAAGTCGATGCACGCGCGTAAGCTGTTGTCTGGTTTCTTAACGAGGACCAAGGGTGAGTTGTACGGCGAGTGGGATCGTTCAATAACGCCCAGCTTCAACATGTCTTCGACATTCCTTCTCCACTATTTCTTTCATTGCAAACGGTAGCGGATATTGTGACGTGTTGATCGGCTCCGATGTAGTAAGCTCTAGCCGGCACTCTAGAAGGTTCGTCTTCCCAGGAACTTCGGAAAATATGTCTCGGAATTCGACCAAGAGATTGCACAAATCAGCACGTTGTGCTTCGTCTAAATTACTTCCTAGTGTCACCGAGTCAGTACCTTTTCCCTCGTTTACTTTAAATGTAGGGAGGGGTGAATCTGATTCTCCTTCTTCGACAACGACGAACGAGGAAGTCTGACTAGCGACTTCTGGTTGACGTTCCTCGTACCGCTTGAGCATGTTTATGTGAAATAGCTTCGTGGCGTGTCCAAGGTCTAACCAATAGTCGTGATCACTCTTTTTTCCTATAACCGGAAATGGTCCCTTCCACTGCATAAGAAGGCTTGTTTTCGCTGGTTGGGAGTAATATGAGTGCCCGGTCACCAACCTTGAGTTGTCGTGCTTTGGAGGTTCGGTCATAATACTTGTGCGTGTTTTGAGCCCGGGAGAGATTCTCTTGAGCCAGCTTCAATGTGTGCTCAAGACGTTCTCTCAGATCAAAGACATATCCGTAGCTGGTCTTGATAGCTTCCCCTAGGTCTTCCCCTGTCCAGAGTTCCTTAAGAATATTCAGGGGTCCTCGCACGTACCGGCCGTATATCAGTTCAAACGGTGAGAATCCCATACTGGCCTGAGGCACTTCTCGATAGGCAAATAACAGAGGCGCAAGGAATCGGTCCCATGACTTTGGCTTCTCTTGGCATAATAATAATAATAATAATAATAATAATAATAATAATAATAATGTTTATTTTCATCAATACATTTGATGAAGGACAGCTGTAGGTAAAATTTGTGCAACATCTGTTTCAAAGCGCCGTTGAATCTTTCGACCAAGCCATTGCACATCGGGTGGTTAGGTGTCGAGCTCAAATGACGAATAGCAAGCAAAGCATTCACCTCTTCCATGAGCTCCGACGTGAAGCAGGATGCTTGGTCACATAGAATCTCCCGTGGAAATCCAATTCGGGAAAACATTTCCAGTAGCCCATCTGCTACCGTTGCTGAATCGATTGCGGGCAAAGCCACCGCGTCCGGGTACGGTGTGGCGAAATCCACCAGGGTAAGAATTTATCAATTGCCCTTCTTTGAAATAGGGTTCAGAGGTCCGATGATATCTACGGCCACACGTTCGAATGGCGTGTCTATCCGAATAATAGATTCCATTAACGAAACACAAACACTCTCGGATCAGGCCATTCTAGGTGACACTAGATGTCTGCTCCTTATATACGAATATACCTATCACTGAAGGGATTGAAGCGGTATCAAAGTCACTTACAGAAAGCAAGCAAACACATAATGTTGAAGTTTACCTCTCGCTACTGAAATTAGTTCTAACGCTTTAATTATTTTGAATTTGATTCGTCCTACTACCTGCAAACTTTCGGCACCAGTATGGGAACTCCTTTTGCGCCAACATACGCCAGCATTTTTATGGGACAATTAGAATCGGAGCTATTGAAATCATCGCCAGTAAAGCCACCTATCTTCGCTATATAGACGACATATTTATTATATGGGAACATGGCATAAGCGCACTAAACGCATTCATTGATCATTGCAACAAATTTCACTCCAGTATTAAATTTACCATGCACCATTCTCCCAATGAAATTAACTTCCTAGACACGACAGTATCTATAGAAGCAGGAAAATTAAAGACGACGCTTTACAGAAAACCAACAGACAGCCAACAATACCTAGATTACACTAGTCATCACCCGCGACACTGCAAACAAGGAAGTTTTGTCGGACAGGCGAGGCGTATAACAAGGATTTGTAGCGACGACGGTGAATACGTTCACCACTTAAGCAACCTAAAGGAAACATTAATTCAAAGAAATTACCCCCAGGAAGCCCTAAAAAAGGTCTATAATGAAGCATGTAAACTAGATAGGAAAGCAACACTAGCTAAAAGGGTACCCGTAGCACAATCTAA
The DNA here is from genome assembly GCA_030522465.1 of Rhipicephalus appendiculatus. Classification (NCBI taxonomy): domain Eukaryota; kingdom Metazoa; phylum Arthropoda; class Arachnida; order Ixodida; family Ixodidae; genus Rhipicephalus; species Rhipicephalus appendiculatus. Next base: position 4,856 of record JALIZH010014475.1, read on the forward strand.
CCAACCGCCAGCATTTATAACCAAATACTCAAATGCGCTCCCAAACATAAATAATATCCTTCGTAAGTATTATCCAATACTGGCAAGCAACGAGCGCCTTAGAAAAGCGTTTCCCGAAGCACCAAAGGTCGTGTACCGCCGCAATAGGAATTTTAAGGACATGTTAGTGCATGCAAAAGTAAACCCGCATTCTACTGCCCACATAACACCTTGCTCTCGCCCAAGATGCAAGACTTGTAAACACCTCCAAGAGGACTTGATAGTTAAAAGCACCGCAAGTGATTACGTTCATCATATAAAGTCTAGTTTTACCTGCACTAGTTCAAACGTTATCTACATGATCGAATGTTCACATTGTCACAAACAGTACATTGGCGAAACGGGACAGCCTGTTAATGTTAGACTAAACGGTCATCGCGCGGACACGGCAAAGAAATTACCGAAAGCAGTGGCACAGCATTTTAATGTAGCAGGACATAACTTCGACGATCTCAAACTTTACATACTTCAGTCAAACTTCCGGTCCGCAACAGACAGAAAATATACCGAGTCATACCTTGTTCACAAGTTCAATACCCTCCAGCCAGCAGGTATAAACGTTTCTAAAGGGGCTCTTGAATCCATTCGATATGGTACACGCACAAAGAAAGCCAGTGAGAGTTAAGCTCTCCCTCTAGGAATTTCAAACCTACTATTGTTAAGTAGTGCTTCTTTTGACACCTGGGATTCAGCGATACGTCTAACCCCCCCCCCCCCCCAAGCTGTATTCTCTTCGTTTAATTCACGGAACACCTGTTCCCTCTTCACTCACACAATTCGTCTCGGGACCCCCCCCCCCCCCCTCGCACACATACTCCCCGCACCCCCCGTATCCACAGTCGCCCTCTCCCCTCCTTTGTTAAGATGGAGGAGAGGGTACGGAACACATGCACGGTAGCGCTAAGAAAATCAGTTCTAGCCTTGAAGAAGACAAGTCCACTTGTCGAAACGTCGGCTCGAGCACACAAGCCCTGTTTACGGATTTTTTCAATCGCAAGCTTCCATCTTCCCCTTCCTGCCGTTTTTTGTGTCTATCAAAGGCATTCGTCCAAGGGGCGCTTTGCCTACTTTGCCTTTAGAATACATCCTTTGGCATGCGTCGCATGATTTGACGAATCTCCGGACCTCCTCCTGTACACCTGGCCAATAAAACGACTCCAAAACTCGGTCCTTCGTCTTCTTAATACCTTGGTGCCCAGATATCGGAGATTCGTGTGCCAAGTTCAACACTTGAACACGCAGCGCCTTTGGAACAACGGCTTGTTGAAATGTTTTACCTGGGGCCAAGTGGTAAACGCGGTACAAGATACCACTCTCAAACATGAATGAGTGGTGTATGGCTCCTTTCCCGCGGATGATGGTGTCGACTTTCGCCCTACAAACATCCAGCGACCGGTCTTCCTCTTGTTTTTGGTGGAAGGACTCTCGCGTTAACTCTAAGTTTCCAAACTTAGCAGTCTTCAGCTTCCCGGTGATGTGCTTTGCTTGAAACACCAACCATGATTTTGCTCTTTGTCCCGCATCCATCCTTGGTGTTCTCTTCAGGCTTCAATGTCTGATTGGTCGCCGACTTCTGGGTCGCTGACTCCTTCCACGTTGAGTCGGGGTCATTAGCGTCACGGGCGCTGGGAACATTTCCTACGATGACATCGTAGAGCGGTGAAGTCATACATTTGACTTTCGCATTTCCGGAAAAATAAGGCGATAGAATCCGTACTTCCGCTTCTGGTACCTCGATACAACTACCATCAGCCAATAAAATAGTGGCGGTAGTACTCGTCAGCGCATCATCGGGAACAAGGGAACGGCGCACGACCAGGGTGTTGCTTCCAGTGTCCCTCAAGATTGATGCAGGGTGGCCAAACACTTCTCCCTGTAACACAGGCAAGTTTTGTGTAACCGTTGCGGTGCGTGTTCTGAGCGCACTGGCAACGTATTCATCTGATGACGAACCTTCGACATCTCCGGGAGTCTCTGACTTCTGGTCGGGGGGACACGATGCAAGATGTCGTCTTCTTTGATCCACCGTTGTTTGGGCACGCTCGTGCATCATGGCCTGGCTTTCGACAAACCCCACAGAAGACTCGTTTGGGCTTCGAGCGGCAATCAGATGCTCTGTGTCCGGGTCGATCACAGACGCAACATCTAAGAGGAGTACTGACAGTTGGGCGAGTTGGTATGTGTTCATGATTAAAAACGGCGTAAAAGAACACGAAACACAAACGAGGAATACACGAAGACAGGCGCCTGTTTTCGTGTATTCGCCTGTCTTCCTGTATTCCTCGTTTGTGTTTCGTGTTCTTTTACGCCGTTTTTAATCATGAATCTAAGAGGAGACTGGGTAGAGGTACACCCATCTTGCTCCTTGGGAGTGTTCTTTTCTGACTTGTTATGAAAGGTCAACAAGTTTCTTTGAGTGCTCGGCCTCCAAAAATGTGTCAGCCGCTTCTGCCATTTCTTCGACTGTCATGCATTTCTTCTCCCTCAGAAAAAGTGCGAAGCGATCGCGGCAGTTACTGAGAAACTGCTCTGCTACAATGAGGTTGCGCACGGATGCGAAGTCCTTGTCCGTTTTCGACATTTCCAGCCATCTATCGAAGAAACTCTGCAACCTCGTGGCGTACTGTTTACCAGTTTCGCCATCTTCCGGCTTGCTTTGCCGAAACTTTTCGCGATAGCCTTCAGCTGTGAAACGAAACCTCTGGAGCAAGGCCATTTTCGTACGCTGGTAATCCATTGACTCTTCCGGCGACAGACGACCGAAGACTTTCAAAGCTTCCCCACTGAGGCATAAGCTAAGCGCTCTAGCCAACTTCTCCTCAGGCCATTCTTGACCAACAGCTACGCGTTCGAACCTCTTGAGATATGCATCAAGATCGTCTCGCCTCTCGTCAAACACTGGAATTAGATTGTGAGGATTGATTAAGCACGGGCGGCTTTGACTCCTCTCAGGTTCTCGGTCACGCGTTGTTGATTCTCTACTACCTTCAACCTCAGCTAGTCGAATTCGCCGCCTGAAGAGTTCTCTCTTCTACCTCTAGACGTTCCTTCGCCGCCTGCCTTTTTGCGGAACGCTCTTCACGCGCCCGCACAGATTCCTCATGAGCCCGCCCTAACCGCGCATCTACCCACGTCTTTAACTCGGCTCCTTCAAGCCCCATGCGTTCCGCAAGCGTTATAAGCTCTTGCTCGCTCATCTTCGCTACAACGCTTTCAACTCAGTGCAAACGGCTTCGTCCTGTCGCTGCGGACGCCAATTGTGAGGGATAGGTTCGTGTAATCACGGCAACCTAAATAATCGTTGCCGAGACGGATGAAGACATTTGCAACTTGAGTGACGATGCTTTTATGTCACAAATAATGATGGTGGAAATGACGCATTGAACAAGAATAGCGAAGAGCTGTCGTGACAACCGCACTGACGCACTAATCTCTTAATGTCTATCACCCCTCATAGTCCCCCCACTCCGCTACGCAAGGTTCATAAGACTTCACCGTGTGACGGTCGAAGGCTGATGCGTCGTTGCGTTGCATGTCACGTCGACAGCAGAGAGGGGTCGGAGCGGACGGTCGGAGCGGAGCGGGCGGCAGGGTGGAGGTGGGACCAACACGTCCCGGACAGCCAGTAGTAGGCCCGGGTCTGGAATGCGCCCGGGTCCGAGCACAACGGACCGGCGCCGGCTCCTGGAGCGCCGAGTAGACGGGAGTGAGGCCCGTGCAGTCGGTAGGCAGTGGTAGGCTTCGAGACCTGGACCCGACGAGCGCTTCGGCCTGCGACTGCTACGTTCGATTGCGTTCCCGAATGCCTCCCTCGTCTTCTTCGTCTTCCCTCCTCTGCCCACGGCTTGGCTTGACTTCGACCACTAGATTCCGGCTTCTTCTTGTCTCGTCGTCGTCTTCGTCGGCGCACCGCACATCACCCAACACACACGAAAGTATCTCGCACATCACATCATGACAGCCTGACCACACGTGCGCGTTGCAGCGTGTTAGCGCGCCGCTTTTTGACACGGCGCCGCGCCCTCTCCCTATGGAGAGAGAGGGCGCGGCGCCGCGTCAAAAAGCCACGCGCTAACACGCTGCAACGCGTACGTGTGGCCAGGCATTTATGCGTAACGGTAATTTAAGCGGAAGATACAAATTTCGTTTGGTCTTCAGTTATACCGGAAGTATTAAGTTACAGCTGTTTGGCAAACAACTACGCGGCCGCTGTTGTATTCAATAGTCTTGATGCGTTTCCCCGAGGAGAACAAATGTTGGGCTATAACTTCGGCAGCCCATTAGGCCGCACTTTTTTTACCTAGGTACGCATTGGGTCGATTTTTCACGCCGATTGTTTTGATAAAATTTATGCGTATATTACGTTGTTCCGAACGTCTCACACTCGCTTACGTCTTGTTTTTAACTGCTGTTGAAAATGGATTTAACGAGGTGCTCGACTTATTGCGAGCATTTCTTTCGAATCATTTCGCTAACTCGTGAAGTTCTTGAAATCGAGAAAGGAATGTTTCGATTTCATGAAACCTCAAGGTGTAGCGTAGGGACGTCAAACGCTACCGCTATTTATTTGCCACTAGTCATGTGAAAAGAGCGCACCCCGACATGGACAACGCGGCTTTTTGGGCTAGTTGGTTAAGTGCATCAGGAGGCGCTGGTAGACACGGACGAGGAAGACACAACGGGATGAGCGCTAACTTTCAACTGAATGCTTATCGTCAGAAGCAACAAAGAGTATAAGTAGATTCGTACACGGAAGAAGGCTCAGTCAGCGCACATGAAAATCTGCCGCGTCGAGAAAGGCGAATTCATTCATTGTAGTCAGCGCCACCGAAGGTCAGCTGGCACAGCTATCACCGGCCCTTGCTGTTGGGGCGGCTTCAACGATCTCTTGGGTATTGTTCTGTAATGTACAGACAGGTGACAATCCCGATATCGGCTCAATTTCTACTTATGTTCTCGGCGTACCCCCCAGTGCCCAATGTAAACTTTCCCGCATGAAAACGAGAAGCGATACACCGCATTCTTTACGCATGAAACAAGTGGTGACTGATGCTTTTTTACACATCCACTGAAAGCCACTGGACCAGATGCCCGTCCTTAGATTAGCCCCAACTTACTATCGTCATTCATTACTCTTTTGCTCCCACTTCCCCGGCGTAGAGTAGCAGGCCGCCCTCTCTGCATTTCTGTAAATATCCGTACCTGCTCTTAGCTAACGGGTCCTTTCATATGCTAATTAAATATTGTGGAGTGGAAAATAACGCACCTACCTTTACCTTCTATCCACATTTCTTTAAGCGGCCCCGCAACACATTTAGAGGTAATCATGGAGTGACTTCGTTACTTCATTGCCTCACAAACCGACTGCCGCAAATTGTTTTAAAATCCGTCAGGTACAAGCGCAGTTACAGGAACCCGTGGCAGGCTTTGAGCGCTTTCTCGCTCCTTTAGCACCTGCGAGCGCGCTGAAAGCTGCGCTCGCAGGTGCTAAAGGTGCAGGAAGCTAAGTCCGGATGGTGCAGGAAGCTAAGTCGGTTCAACAGCGCGCGTCATGACCTTGAGCACTTTTTTTTTCTTTCTACCGTGCGCCTTACGTTCCATGTGATCACCAGCGAGCGCGCGGGCACGTAGCAGCTATGCAGCTCACGTACGGTGCTCAAATCAGCCAATGGCCGTGGACTGGGTTTATGGCGCAGTCGTTTGGGTTTATGGCATCGTTTGTCGAAAGAAGAGCGAGCGATTTCTAGCTGACATTGATAATTAATTTCCAATTCCACGCCGTGTGCAGCGCTACAATGTTTGGCTCACATGTTCTCAGGAGCCTCGACTACCAATCGGTAGCGTTTTAACGCGACAGCGTCAGAGAGCTCGTTTCGCAGAAATTCCGGCGTCGGCGTCGGTGTCGTTGGTTGTGAGCGAAAAATTATCATCTTGTTCGTGACCGAAAAATTGAGAAAGATGCAAATAAAATAAATAATAACAATTCCCGGGTTTGAGTGAGGATCGAACCCAGGTCGTCTGCGTGGCAAGCAGGTGTTCTACCACACAACCACGCTTCTTTTTTTTTCTTCTTTGTTACCAGTTTTTTAACACGTCACATGTATCAATAGCGGACACTTCCTACAATAACAGACACCACTGCAGAAATGTCAAGACAGTCAAGACATGTCAACAATGTCAAGACAGATATGAGGAATTACGCAATTAGAATTCCTTGAGGAAAGCCAGGGGCTAAAACCCTGGAAAGCCAATCAGGTACGAAGTCTTGTTGTTTCAGTATATGTATATCCTATCGAGGCGTGCATGGCTGGTTCCCTGAAAATGAGTAAAACGTACTTCACGTCCGGCCTCGAGGCACTCAGCTACGTCTTCCAAATTGGATTCATTGAGTAATTCCCTGAGGAGGTCCACGTTTCTGTCGCGAACCAATCGATAACTAATTCTATCAGTGGCACTCAATACACAATTAAAATCACCCAATAGGACCAGCTGCATTTGCACACATAGATGTCGCTTAATCATCGTAAAGAAACTTTCACGCGTTAACGTGTGTTGTAAACGTTTTGGAGCAGTAAAGTTACAACCAGGCGTCACACAATGCGAATTGCGTAACGAGTGGGTCGTTCAATGCTCCAACCCATTACAAAAGCCTCAGGCATAATTCTTCATCGTCGTCAGCCACAGCATCAACAAAGTGCACATAATGCGTTACAAGTGTGTAGCGGGTACCGCGCTTTTTAGAAGAATGACGGATAATGGCATAGTAGACGCTTCTCCACTACAGAAAAATTAAGATTAATCACGGCGTAGTTGGTACCATGCTAGTGCACTTGTAGTAGTTGCCCCAAGAGTGTTTAAAAAATGCTCTAAACAGTTCACTAAGGTGGAGCGTTGGGCTAGTTGGTGCTGCATGTTTTCAATGTTTCACAGCGCATAGAACAAGGACAAACAAAGATGAGACACACAGAGCGCTGAACTTACAACTGGCTTTTATTTTCCTGCCACAGCAATATATATGCTCATTTCACAGGAAAAAGAAGAAGGAAATACAAAGCGGACGAGATATGCAAAAGGTAGTCAAGGGAATAGCAACCGATCATCGATATCGCATGTTTTACGATAAAAATTCGCATTCCTTGCTCGAAAGAGCAAGCGAAGCTACACTGATACACTTTTTATCCCGTCCTGGTAGCGGCTCTTTTGACGAAAATGTTGCGGAAGCTGTGGGGTTGTTCAAGGAATGCCTGGGCCATCTTGATGTCACTGTAGAATGCCCACAAGATGACCGCCTAAGATTCCTAGACCTTGAATTGCACTTCATGCCATCACATGTTTGTTGGTCCTATGCTCCGCGTGGCAATAAGGCTATACTACCGTTCAATTCGGCTCACTCTAAGCTGGTGAAAAGAAGCATCGCCGGGTTGTGTTTTAAGAATGCCCTGAAAATATCCTGTGCCCACACTGTTTCCTGCAGTTTCACCAAACAATCCGAGCGGCTAGAAACTGCAGGCTACCCTCGCGATGTTTTAAGGTGCGTGGCTGAAAAAAGGCTGAAGTCTATCAAGGATGCTAATCGTGCTACTGCGATTTCCGGGGAGTCGACACAAGTGCCAGAGAAAAAAGTCGCAGTAATCCCGTACTTGCATCAAATTAGCCATAACGTTAAGCGGGTTGGCAAACGAGCCGGAGTAAATGTTGCTTTTTCAGCCCCCGAAAAGCTTCTAAAAATGTGCCGTCAGCTGAATTCTGACGCAAGACCCCAAAACGTGTGAACCACCAAGCATAAAGATAAGTTCGTCCCATGTGAAGAATGCGTAGTCTATTGTATACCGCTATCTTGTCACTGTGAATATGTCGGTCAGACCGGAAGGTGCCTCAATGAACGTCTTAAGGAACACAGGTACAATGTAGATAGAGCTATCAGTGGGCATTTAGGAATTCATTGTCGAGATTGTGGGTGCCGGCCCCTTTTCAATCACACACGTGTGCTTGCAAGAAACAAAAATAGGACAGCGCGTGAGATCATAGAAGCCCAGAAAATCCTGAGACGGGATAAAAAGTGTATCAGTGTAGCTTCGCTTGCTCTTTCGAGCAAGGAATGCGAATTTTTATCGTAAAACATGCGATATCGATGATCGGTTGCTATTCCCTTGACTACCTTTTGCATATCTCGTCCGCTTTGTATTTCCTTCTTCTTTTTCCTGTGAAATGAGCATATATCGCTATCTTGTCACTGTGAATATGTCGGTCAGACCGGAAGGTGCCTCAATGAACGTCTTAAGGAACACAGGTACAATGTAGATAGAGCTATCAGTGGGCATTTAGTCATTCATTGTCGAGATTGTGGGTGCCGGCCCCTTTTCAATCACACACGTGTGCTTGCAAGAAACAAAAATAGGACAGCGCGTGAGATCATAGAAGCCCAGGAAATCCTGAGACGGGATAAAAAGTGTATCAGTGTAGCTTCGCTTGCTCTTTCGAGCAAGGAATGCGAATTTTTATCGTAAAACATGCGATATCGATGATCGGTTGCTATTCCCTTGACTACCTTTTGCATATCTCGTCCGCTTTGTATTTCCTTCTTCTTTTTCCTGTGAAATGAGCATATATCGCTATCTTGTCACTGTGAATATGTCGGTCAGACCGGAAGGTGCCTCAATGAACGTCTTAAGGAACACAGGTACAATGTAGATAGAGCTATCAGTGGGCATTTAGTAATTCATTGTCGAGATTGTGGGTGCCGGCCCCTTTTCAATCACACACGTGTGCTTGCAAGAAACAAAAATAGGACAGCGCGTGAGATCATAGAAGCCCAGGAAATCCTGAGACGGGATAAAAAGTGTATCAGTGTAGCTTCGCTTGCTCTTTCGAGCAAGGAATGCGAATTTTTATCGTAAAACATGCGATATTTATTTATTTATTTTATTTATTTATTTATTTATTTATTTACAGGTTCTGCAGGCCTATACTTAGGCCTAAGTAGGAGGGGCAACAAAAAAATATAAGGTAGTAAAATGTCACAGCACTTATTGAGCACTTGAACGGTTTTGTTACGGCACATAAATAGCAATCAAAACATTCATACACAGCGCAAATCTACAAATAATTCACCTGTACACTGCCAACGCATGCCAAATTGATACATCATTCAGAACTAAGAAAAGAAATGTTCAAGTTGTCTTTCAATATCATCGGACTGAAAAGCACTTAATAGGAGTGAGTTCCAGTCTGCAATAGTCCTGGGGAAGAAACTATTTTTGAAAGCAGTGGTACGAGCAAAAACAGGCGCCAATGAATATTTACGGTTATGTCTTGTTTTTCTTGAAGACAGAGGTTTCACGCAGTTGGGAAGACTTGTTGCAACTTTACCGGAAAGAATTTTATGCAGGAACAATAATCGATTAATCTTCCTGCGAGATTCCAATGTTTGGATGCCGTTAAGTTGCATAAGTTGTGTTGGCGAATCCTTTCTTTTGTATTTGCTAAAAATAAACCTGACAGCCTTCCGTTGAACTTTCTCTAGCAAGGCGACATCCTTTTTACATTGAGGGTCCCAAACAACCGAGGCATACTCAAGTTTTGATCTAATACAGGTGTTATATGCCAATAACCTGGTCTCCTTCGTGGATGATTTAAGTTTCCTCTTAAGAAACCACAGTTTCCTAAGTGCAGCTGTGCATATGCTTGTGATATGGTCGGACCACTTAAGTGTTTTGTCAAAGTGACTCCTAGATATTTGTATGTTTCTACATCTTCGAGTGGGTTGTTGCGGAGATAATAAGTATGAAGGCTGGGAGCTCGCTTTTTTTGTTATTCTCAAGAGAACTGTTTTATCACTATTAAGTTCCATTCCCCAGTTTTGGCACCACTCGTCTATACTTGTAAGAGATTGCTGAAGTAGCGTGTGGTCATTTACACAACATATTTCTTTAAAAACAACGCAATCATCCGCGAATAGTCAAATAGATATGTCCTTATGTACGACATCAATTAAATCATTAACAAAAATTAAGAATAATAAGGGGCCTAACACGCTACCCTGTGGCACACCGGAAGAAACTCCAAGGGGAGAGGAAGAACAACCCCTGACCTCAACAAAGTGACTTCTGTTTGTTAAATACGCATGAATCCATTTATAATACATGAAGGAAGACCAATATTTTCTAGCTTAAACAAAAGTTTTCCATGAGGCACCTTGTCGAAGGCCTTACTAAAATCTAAAAAGAACACATCAGTCTGCCCAGATATATCCAAAACCCGTGCGAATTCATGCACTGTAGACACAAGTTGAGTTATCGTAGACATATTTTTTCGGAAACCATGTTGATATCACGACAAAATATTGTTTTCTGATAAAAAGGTGTTAACACAATTTGCAACAACATGCTCTAACATTTTACAGCAGCTAGTAGTGATAGAAACAGGACGGTAGTTTGACAAGGAATGGCGGTCACCCTTTTTAAAGATCGGCACAACACGAGCTATACGCCAATCGGCTGGTATCTCACCACATTTGAGTGATGCATTGAAAAGGACTGTAAGAAAGTCAGTAATTTGTTCAGCATAGCGTCGTAGGAATGAATTACTAATGCCGTCAGGCCCTGATGATTTCTTCGGATTAACCTTAAGTAACATCTGTAAAACACCTTCACGAGTTATTAGAACGTCATCTGTGACTATCGGTACCGGGTCGCGCAGTTCATAATGATGTGGTTCGGAAAAGACGCTCTGAAAGTATTTATTAAAATGATCGGCAATTAGTGCGGGGGGCCGTTATCGTGACCTCCTCAACCAGTGTTGCAGAAACTTCATCTTTACTTTGTTTAAGGTAGCGCCAAAATTTATCAGGATCTGACTTTATGAACTCAGGTAGTGTGTAATTAAAAAAATTATGCCTGGCAGTTTTTTTTTAAGCTCCGAAAAATGCTGCGTACTAGTCTTGTGTTCTTTTCGCAACCTTTTTATTTTTCTCTTGATCTGTATAATCTCGCGGTTTATCCATGGGTTATGTGAACGCTTGCGTATTCTCTTAAGCGGCACAAAATGTTTCGTGCAGAAGTCCACAATACCACGGAACCGTTGCCAGGCGCTATCAACATCGCTAACAGATGTGGTGAGATGCGTTTCTAAATAATCAATTACTGCAACATCATCCGCTCGATTGAAATCTCTCACCATACTTTCCGCAGGCGATGTCGCTGATTTATGTTGACCACACCTATCCAAAACAAATGATATTAATCTATGGTCAGAAATACCGGTTTCAACTGTGACAGTCGCTTCGGCAAAGAGCTCCGTTGTAAATAGTAGATCAAGTATCGAACTCTCCCGTGTAGGGTGTCTTACCGTCTGCTCAAGGCCAAGGGAAAACATTATGTCTAAAAGAGTGTCAGCAGAAGAAGAAGTACCGTAATTTATATCATCCCAATTTATTGCCGGGAGATTGAAATCACCCGTCAAAATAAGATTTTTGCTTCGTAGACATATCAGTTCATCGTACAAACCACTCATAAAAAAATCATCAGCATTAGGACATCGATATACCGCACAAAGAAAAAAATGACATATCAAAAAATGAAAGTTTCAAAAGCAGACTCTCTCTCACTGGAAAACTCTCAGCAATAGATACATCAATGCCATGCTTGATAATGACAGCCACTCCACCACCACGAGAACCGCGATCACATCGATAAATTTGGTAGTTGGGTGGAACTATCTCGTTATCACCAATGGCTTCGTGCAACCAAGACTCCGTTATCACACATACATGTGGATCGTACGTGAGCAAAATATTTTCCAGCTTTTCAATTTTATTTGTTATACTACGTGCATTGAATCAGAGCAATCGAAGTTGGTGCCCCCCTAAGCGCTAGCTGGGATGCCCTACGGCAATCTCATGTGACACTTTCCTACGTGTGTTAATCGAGTCGTCCCAACAGAAAAGGGTGCTATCAATGCGAAGCTTGTCATGAACAAGAGCAACCCTGCTACCGCTTTCTCTGTCTGCTTTAGCAGTTGCCCATAGTAGCTTTCTTTTGCGGAGTGTGTCAGGACAGTAATCGTTTTGAACATAAATTTCGGTTCCCTTCAGCTTTCGTGATTGACGCAACACAGCTTGCTTTTCCGTATAATCTTGGAAATAAAGTATAACAGGACGTCTGCTTGATACCGGCTTGCCCAATCTGTGAATCCTCGCAATTGACGTGCATTTCACTCCCAATCGATCATGAAATACGCCCTTCACCACCTTTTCGCGTAGCTCTGCCTCAGATTCACTGGCAGCGGTGCTGATACCGAATACAAGAAGATTATTTCTGCGACTGTGATTCTCAAGGTCAACTAGTTTAGACTGATGAATATCCATTGACTGCTGAATGGAATCTACAGACTCCTGTATCAATTCACTCACGCCCTTCCAAGTCTGAAGTTGTTTTACATTTGCTTCTAAATCATTCAGACGCACTCCGAATGTGCGCATCAATGATTCTGTCGACTCTAAACGTGCTCTAAGGCTTACAAGTTCTCCACGGATATCAGATTGCCCCTTTAAGAGCTCTTGAAACATCTCATCAACAGTTGGTCCAGGGTTTTGCTCGACATCTCCACACAACAATAATTTGCAAACAAAGTAACACTCATATGCAAAAATAAGACATGTCCGTGGGCACGGCACAATGAGAAGTACGATTTCGTCTCCTGCCCTATGGTTTGAAAGGGAAAAACTAACCTGTACGGTGAGAAAGAAACGTTTCGTTAGCGGCATCTTTCCAGCCGCTTCGCCGTGCCCACTGACGGTCCAACTGTGTAGCTTGTCTTTAAAAGGGCGATCCAGCGATGACGTCACGGGCAAGCCTTGCTCAGAAGGGGGGCGTATCCACCTTGTCAAAGTTCCATGAGGGGAGCGGGTAGTAGTTAGCAGTGACAAATGTAGTCGCCATAACTTCCTTCCCGGTAGTGCTAGGTTCCCATGGCCCAGCGAGCATGAACAACACAGCCTGTACGGTGAGAAAGAAACGTTTCGTTAGCGGCATCTTTCCAGCCGCTTCGCCGTGCCCACTCTATATCGATGATCGGTTGCTGTTCCCTTGACTACCTTTTGCATATCTCGTCCGCTTTGTATTTCCTTCTTCTTTTTCCTGTGAAATGAGCATATATATTGCTGTGGCAGGAAAATAAAAGCCAGTTCTAAGTTCAGCGCTCTGTGTGTCTCATCTTTGTTTGTCCTTGTTCTATGCGCTGTGAAACATTGAAAACATGCAGCACCAACTAGCCCAACGCTCCACCTTAGTGAACTTTTTAGGGCATTTTTTAAACACTCTTGGGGCAACTACTACAAGTGCACTAGCATGGTACCAACTACGCCATGATTAATCTTAATTTTTTGTAGTGGAGAAGCGTCTACTATGCCATTATCCGTCATTCTTCTAAAAAGCGCGGTACCCGCTACACCCTTGTAACGCATTATGTGCACTTTGTTGATGCTGTGGCTGACGACGATGAAGAATTATGCCTGAGGCTTTTGTAATGGGTTGGAGCATTGAACGACCCACTCGTTACGCAATTCGCATTGTGTGACGCCTGGTTGTAACTTTACTGTTCCAAAACGTTTAACAACACACGTTAACGGGTGAAAGTTTCTTTACGATGATTAAGCGACATCTATGTGTGCAAATGCAGCTGGTCCTATTGGGTGATTTTAATTGTGTATTGAGTGCCACTGATAGAATTAGTTATCGATTGGTTCGCGACAGAAACGTGGACCTCCTCAGGGAATTACTCAATGAATCCAATTTGGAAGACGTAGCTGAGTGCCTCGAGGCCGGACGTGAAGTACGTTTTACTCATTTTCAGGGAGCCAGCCATGCACGCCTCGATAGGATATACATGGCAGGGTTCGCGATATCTCAAAGCAATAGTTATGCAGTTGTACCTGTTTAATTTTCGGACCATTGCCTTGTGCAGTGTAATGTTGGATTGAAACAAAAAAGATAATAAATTTAATTGGAAGTTATGGAAGCTAAACACGAAGTTATTTCAAGATGATGTTTTTAACAAGTACGTGATTGAAAGCATTAACCACATTAAATTGTCTGATGGCAGTAATATTGGTGAGGAATGGGAACTTCTAAAGCAACGCGTTAAAATGAACGCCATCTCGATATCTTGTAGTTTAAAGCATGAAGAAAGAATGAAAGAAAATGAACTTAAAGTCACGCTTCAGAAGTTGATAGCACTAGAAAGTAAACAGCCGGGCGCATTTAAAGACGATATACGAACTATGAAAGAGAAAATTGAAATATTCGAAGAGGAACGCTACAGAGGAGCACTCCTCCGTGCAAAAGCAGAGGCCTGGGCGATGGGCGAGACGGCCACTAAACGCGCGCTTGGTATCGAGAAAGCACACGCGCGTCGAAACCACATCGAAGTAATAGAGGAAAATAATATCGAATTTAAACACTAACCGCGCTATCTCAGATGCCTTTTTTCGCTACTACACAGATCTCTTTGTTGCTGTACCAGTAGACGTAGAGCGTTTCAAGAACGAGTTCATTGGGCGGACGCCTCAGTTACCTCAAGAAACAAAAGAGTATTTGGAATCGCCTATAACAGTTTCAGAAATTGAACACGCAATAGACAGTCTCCCTCCCGGAAAGTCGCCTGGACCAGACGGACTGGGTGCTGCCTGGTATAAGGTGTTTAGAAAAGAACTCTCCCCAGTTTTACTAGCTGTCTTCAAGGAAGCTTATAAAACCAAAGCATTGCCGCCGTCGTTTGCTGAGACACACACTGTTCTCATTCCAAAGACTGAGGAAAAGGCAAAGCTAAAGTTAGTTACATCCTACAGACCCATATCGTTAACTAACACCGACTATAAAATACTCATGAAAGTAGTTGCAGGGAGATTGCAGTCCGTTATTACAGAAATAGTTGGTGAGCACCAGACGTGTGGCATTAAGGGGCGTTCCATTTTGACGAATACACACACGATGCGTTGTGTCCTTGAGTGCTGTGATGCTCTTCATACTGCTGTAGCGATATTACAGCTTGATTTAGAAAAGGCGTTTGATTGTGTACCACATGATATCCTATTTACCATACTGGAGCATGTTAATGTTGGATCGGTAATTACAGAGGGAGTAGCCCTGCCGTATCAGAGATGTACCACTAGATTAATTATCAACAAAATCCCGGGAGCTCCTGTAAGGCTGGAACGTTCTGCTCGCCAGGGCTGCCCAGCTAGCCCTCTCTTATTGGCTCTGTACATTGAGAGTTTGTTTGGCCATTATACACAATGAGAGCGTTCGCGCTTTTAAGCTACTGGAAACTGAAGTGAAGGTATTGGCATACGCTGACGACTTAGCGGTATGTTGTACATCAAAAGAAAGTGTAAGAGAGACAATTGACGTTGTCAGGAAATTTGGTCAAATTACCGGAAGTCGAGTGAATTGGGGGAAGAGTCTGGGGCTATGACACGGTCAGTGGTTATCACTCCCAGATACATTTGCCAACATTCGGTGGTTTACAAGTCCGGCAAAGTACTTAGGCGTACCCCTTCAACACTATAAAAGCAGTGATGAATACTGGAATGAACAAGTACAACAAATGAGAGAAAGAACATCCCGCTGGAACGCCACTTGTCTCTCAATATTTGCTAGAGCCGCTGTATGTAATATGTTTTTTATGAGCAAGTTATGGTATGTGATGCAAGTGCTGAGTTGTACACGAGTGAATGTGCAAAAGTTTCATAGAATATTCACTGTTTTTGTGTGGGGATCCACTAGGGAAAGATGCAGTAGAACGAATCTGTTCAGGCGAGTTAAAAAAGGGGGGACTTAGCTTGTCCTATCTATTTGTGCATCAGCTAGTGAATCGCTTTCTCTTCTTTCGGGACGTTCAAGATCCTTTTTTGCGAACAGTATGCCAGTTACGCCTTTACGCTGCGCTACCAAACATTGTTAGCACAGTAAATATACCTGGAGGCACGCGAGGCTTTTTCAAGGAAGTGGTGGACAGCATCCGTTTCCTCTCAGTCAGATTTTCAACTGAATATCTCCTTGCAGTGACACGAAAGAAATTATATAAAGACATATGTGACACGATTTTTCCAGTACCTATGTATAGTTCAATAAACAGTGGAGGCGAAGGAAAAGACTGTTACGATCGCCATCGGCGTCGAATTCTTTCGGCAGCTGCTATCCCGACAAACAGTTTCATGACCTGCTGCAGGCAAAAACGAGGAGTTGGGACGTCGCGACTATCTCCGGGCCGGGCGTGAACAAAAGAGCTTCCTACCGACCGGTTCTGCGCCCCGCAGACCAGCGCGACACAAAAAGCCATTGTGACCTCCACTGCAAACGGTCATACGAGCAAGCCCCGAGGTCCAGGCCACAAAGCACCTGCTGCATGAAGTTGCCTGGCGGAAGATCTTCCTATCAAGCAGTGACATTCATCGGCACAAGCACAGAGACTCTGCCCCCTGGCCGGAAGAATTCCTGGAACCAGCCCAAGCCCCAAGATCTTCAAACGTGTGCAAAAGTGGTGTTGTGCGCAAAACCTTGGCGCTGTTTCGTGACCAAATATGGGCATCGTTTCGACGGTGTAGTTTCCACGTGCGTCTATTGGACGTCGGTCCCCAGTCTCGTGGGTGGCTTCGAGGCCATTCGAGAGCCGTATTGGCTAAAGATGCGGACAATGCGCCCAGGGTTGGCAACGCGGCGACATAAAAGCTGAAGACATCCTTGTATTTCTTATATACCTCTCATATCTCTGATACTTCTCATCTATCGACTTCGTGTGACTTCTTGCTTCTCAGTGTGTAAATACATCTTTGTCGTTCTTACGGACGCCTCATCTGACTTGTTGGGCGATGGATCCTGGGACAGGGGGCCAGCTACCAGAAATGAGACCTGCAGGACACGGAGTCGCAACAAATGGACGGCAGCGGTGGGATGAGACGACCTCATCGACCTCGAGAGGCAACCGGACGGCAATCCTGAGATGGACGACGTTGGAGGCATGACTGCGAGCTGTGAGTGCCGACTTTCTCTGTTGAACTTTGCCAGGCATTTACTCTATGCGTTAGTGAAAGCTGGTAGAGTGTAGCTGTTTTGGTCATTGGGTTAACATGAAACTTGCGTCAGGCAGATAATTGCGATATAGCTTGGTTAAGCTATTTCTGTCGGGGCGGCAAGTTTAACAGTGACAAAACAGGATTCCGTGTAAGAGCCTAAGGAAGCTTTTTGTAGACTAACTTAACGGGAAACTTGAGGCAGGGCAGAAATCTAGAGCTGTCGTTGTCGTCAGGGTTATTTAGTTGCAAAACAGGACTCATTTGTGGGACAGAGAACGGTACCGGAAGCAGCCATGAATCTGAAAACCCAGCTAAAATCCAGGTTGCTAGCAATTGCAAGGGAGTTAAAACTGGATTTGCCGGACTCCCTAACAAAGCCAGAACTGATAGAGAAGATTCTCGAGACAGGGACGGGCGATGACGCGCTCTCGGGATATCTCGAGGATATTAAGGAGAGGGAAGCGGCAGAAGCCGAAAGAAAAGCGGCAGAAGAAAAGGCAGAAGCCAAAAGAGAAAAGGCAGAAGCCGAAAGAAGGGCAGAAGCCGAGGCAGAAAGGATACGAAAGCACGAGCTTGAAATGAAGCGTATCGAGCTAGAGATTAATCATAGTAGTAGAGCGGGAGGCAGCGAGGCCTCCGGTACAGCAGAGAGTGTCAAGTTCAAAATGGCGGACCTAATGAGGTCGTATAAGCTAGGGGAGGACATTGGTTTGTTCCTCGTCAACTTTGAAAGAACTTGCGAAAGGCAAGGTTTTGACCAGGAGACATGGCCACAACGCTTGTTGTCTCTACTTCCGGGAGAGGCATCAGAAGTAATCGCGCGCCTGACGAAAGAGGAGGCTAACGAGTACAGTAAAATAAAAGCGAGCCTGCTCAAGAAGTATAGGTTGTCGGCTGAAGGTTTCCGGCAAAAATTCCGAGATGCCATAAAAGAGAAAAATGAGTCGTACCCGGAGTTTGCCTACAAGTTAACGGCCAACATGGGGGGAATGGCTTAAAGAAGCAAAGACATATGGGGATCATGACAGAGTACTTGAGTGTGTTGGTCTGGAACAATTCTACCAAAGGTTACCAGAAAATGTCAGGTTCTGGGTACAGGATAGACCAGACGTGAACACAGTGGCGAAAGCCGCCGAGCTCGCGGAAGAGTTCGTTACGCAACGCGCCCTCGGGGCAAGCGTACAACCCAGAAAGAAACAAAAAGCAAAGTTTCAACGGCCGAAGGCGGCGTCATTCAGAAAGGAGGCAGGAGAAAGTCCTAATAATAATAATACCTGGGGTTTAACGTCCCAAAACCACGATATGATTATGAGAGACGCCGTAGTGGAGGGCTCCGGAAATTTCGACCATCTGGTGTTCTTTAACGTGCACTGACATCGCACAGTACACGGGCCTCTACCATTTCGCCTCCATCGAAATGCGACCGCCGCGGCCGGGATCGAACCCGCGACCTTCGGGTCAGCAGCCGAGCACCCTAACCGCTATACCACCGCGGCGGACAGGAGAAAGTCCTAACAAGAGTGAGGGTAACAGGGCACCTAACCATTGGACGTCGGCAGAGACCCAAAAGAGGTTCGAGGCAAGGAAATCTGGAGCTTGGTTCAATTGCCGCGATACACGGCACTTCGCAATAGATTGCAAGAAGCCAAAAGTAGTTTTCTTGTCCTTGAATGAGGCCGACGAGAACATGAAGCTGTTAGAACCTTATATGTACGACCTTACTGTGAATGGCAAGCAGTGTCGGGTCCTTAGAGACTCCGCAGCCACTATGGACGTGATTCATCCGTCATTTGTTCAACCCGGACAGTTTTCGGGAGACTGTGCCTGGATTAGGCAAGCCGTGGAGGCAGTCAGTGCCTTCCCGTAGCTAAGGTTATCCTTAAAGGTGCATTTGGCACGTTGGAAACGGAAGCCACAGTGTCGCCCAATCTCCCACCTCAGTATCCATACTTATTCTCAAATAAGTCAGATCAAATGCTGAAAGAGAAAGGTCTCGCGTTGGGAGAAGGCATAGTGCAGGCACTAACCAGATCAAAGGCGCGAGAACTGGCTGCGAAAGCCACAGTCGCAGAGGCAACCGAGCCTCAAAACGACAATGAACCCAGTCCAGAGAAGGAAGGGATCATTGACACCGCGATGACAGAGCAACAGGTGCGAGAACTGGCTCCTAAAGCCACAGTCGCGGAGACAGCCGTGCCTAAAGGCGACAATGAGCCCAGTCCCGAATTGGAAGGGGTCATTGACGCCTCGTTGACGGAGCAGCTAGAGACAGCCGTGGCCCCAGAGCCAATTCCTGGTAGCACAGAGGAAAGCACAGAGGGTGACTCATTCCAGGTAGAAGAAACGACCGTGGAGTTGTGTGTCACGCCAATCTCGGATAACCTAACTCGGCTGCTGGGCCTGAACACTTCCTCCTTAAAAGCGGAACAGAAGGGTGACCAGACTCTTAGGAATTTCCTAGACAGTTCGAAAGAAGGGGTCGCTAAGCGGAATGTGAAGTTCCAAAAAAAGGGGTGGCATACTCTATCGTAAATATCTAGACAGGAGAGGAGTGGAGTTTGACCAGCTGGTTGTACCCCAGGCGTATCGCCAGGACCTGCTTTGTTTGGTGCATGGAGGATCGTGGTCAGGCCACTTAGGAGTAAAGAAGACGAAAAGTCGTCTTTTGCAGGAATACTACTGGCCTGGATGTTTTAAGGACGTAGAAAGATTTGTTAAATCTTGTGATGCTTGTCAGCGAGTGGGTAAGCCAGGAGATGAAACGAAATTTCTAATGAAGCTGGTGCCCGTAATCACGGAGCCCTTTCGTCGGCTCGTTATTGACACCGTAGGTCCCTTGCCCAAGACAACCTCGGGTTACCGTCATATCCTAACAGTAATCTGCCCAGCTACTAAATTTCCGGAGGCGGTCCCTCTAAAAGAGCTAAGTTTCGTGGAAATAGTAAACGCACTTCTGTCTGTGTTTGCCCGTGTAGGTTTTCCTGTGGAGATACAATCGGACCAGGGCACCGTTTTCACTAGCGCCTTAACTACAACCTTCCTAGAGAAGTGTGGCGTGAAGTTAATACACAGTTCGGTCTACCATCCTCAATCCAACTCGGTAGAGAAGCTTCAATCCGTGATGAAGCGAGTTTTGAGGGTCTTATGTTTTGAAAGAAAAACTGACTGTGAGATGTGCTTACCTGCAATGATGTTTGCATTAAGAACTGCACCGCATGACAAAGCAGGGTTTACGCCAGCGGAGCTTGTCTACGGCCGCAGGCTGCGATCTCCTCTTCGCATACTCAGAGAGTCGTGGGAAGGTCACGGTGATGGTCCCGTAGTGGTAGAATATGTCCTCACATTGTTGGATCGTCTGACAAAAGCCCAAGAACTCACCGAGAGTACTATGACCAAAGCACAGCAGAAGGCTAAGCTTTACTGTGATCGAACAGCTAAGGCGAGACATTTTGCTGAGGGAGAGAAGGGCATGATATTAAGTAAGACCCTCACAAAAGAATAAGCTTGAAGTGCAATGGGTCGGCCCGGCCGAAGTTACACAGAAGTTGTCAGAAACCAACTATGTAGTAAAGCTGCCGGGGAGTCGTAAGGTGCACCAGGTGTACCATAGCAACTTCCTCAAGCCGTATAAAGAGCGGAAGGCAATTGTGAACATGATGTTGAATGTTTCGGAAGAGGTTCCAGTAGAGTTTCCTGAATTGGCTCCAGAATCTAGTGAAGTCATAGTCGAGCAAAAGATAGATGACTTGGTACTGAAGGCGCAGCTGACGACTGAACAAAAACAGGAACTGCATGATCTTTTGACAGAGTTTCAGGACAGGTTTGCGAGCAAGCCAGGCCGAACATCCGTCCCTCACTCATGACATAGAGCTTACCTCGTCGGAGCCAGTAAGATCTAAGATATATCGGGTGTCACCTCGCCGGCTTGAATTACTCAAAGCAGAGGTTAACAAGATGCTTGATTTGGGCGTGATTGAGCCATGTGAAAGTGACTGCACTTCCCCATTAATACTCGTGGAGGGACCTGGCAAAGATCCGCATCCTTGCATAGACTATCGGAAGTTAAACCTCATCACCAAGGATCAGACGCATCCCATACCCCACATTGAGGAACGCGTCGAGAGGGTAAGCAGCGCGAAATGTATTTCTACGCTAGACCTAGTGAGAGGCTATTGGCAGGTGCCGCTCACCGAGAGGGCGAGCCGGTACGCTGCATTTATTTCACCCTTGGGGACATTCCGTCCCAAAGTGTTGAGTTTCGGCCTAAAGAATGCGCCTTACTGCTTTTCAAACTTAATGGATAGGGTGTTGCGGGGTCAAGAGGACTTCGCATTACCTTACTTGGACGACATCGCGGTATTTTCTTCGTCCTGACCGGAACACTTGGTGCATTTGAGAGCCGTACTAACACGCTTAAGCGAAGCGGGCTTAACGGTAAAGGCGCCCAAGTGCCAGCTAGCACAAGCAGAGGTACTCTACCTCGGGCATGTAATCGGTCGAGGGCTTCGCCGTCCCTCTGAAATGAAAGTGGCAGCTATCCAGGACATTCCCCAGCCTCGAACAAAGACCGATATTTGGGCATTTCTTGGGATAGCTGGTTACTATCGGAGGTACATCCCTAGGTATTCTGACATTGCCAGCGCTCTTACGGACGCGTTGCGCAAAACCGAGCTCCCCAAATGGTCGAATGGGACGAGGAGAAAGAAAAGGCTTTCAGTGTTTTGAAAGCAGCCCCTGTCGAGTCAACCCTTGCTTAGTTCGCCAGACTACTCGAAGCCTTTCATAGTCCAATGTGACGCTAGTGAAAGAGGCATGGGGGCAGTTCTTAGTCAAAGGGACGAGGGAGGTGAAGAGCACCCCGTCCTCTATGTTAGCCGGAAGCTCACCCTTCGCGAACAGGTTTATAGCGCTAGCGAAAAGGAATGTGCGTGCTTGGTGTGGGCAGTCCAGAAACGGGCCTGTTATATTGCCGGGAGCAAGTTCATTGTAGAGGTAGACCATTGTCCTCTTACATGGCTACAGACCATGTCCTCTAAGAACGGCCGCCTGCTGCGTTGGAGCCTCGTTTTGCAACAGTATACGTTTGACATACGCTACAAAAAGGGGGGTACTTCATGGCAATGCTGATGGCTTGAGTCGATGTCCCTGACGCGAGCGGCATTCTCGACAGTTCTGGCATATTTTTTTTCCTGACCAAGACAAGGGCTGTTGATTATGTTTTTTTTTTAATTCTTTTGAAGTTCGCTTGAACTCGCTTGAAAACATCGAAGACACAGTTCTCCCGGGTTTCGGATGTGGTGTGCTTCTAGTGTTGTTATTTTGTTTCACATTAACGTATGAGTGAAATTTTGAATGTATTTTGTACTTCCTTTAAAAATGTAAGTAAAAGGGGAAAATTTGCCTGGTGGAGTTTGGCGGAATGGTCCGGCGCTCACCGGCTGAGTGGTTGTGTTTTCATGTATATGTGATCTCTGCTGAGCCAACAATGAAGCAGGTGGTGAACACTACTTCATCTGGGACAGTCTTCACCAGACCGGATGTCAGCGCTGATCTCTCCGGACTGTGGTTGCAAACCTCAGCCCATCGAGATCTTTACCCCCCCCGCGCGAGAGACTGTTACGATCGCCATTCGGCGTCGAATTCTTTCGGCGGCTGCTATCCCGACAAACAGTTCCATAACCTGCTCCAGGCAAAAACGAGGAGTTGGGACGTCGCGACTATCTCCCGGCCGGGCGTGAACAAAAGAGCTTCCACCGACCGGTTCTGCGCCCCGCAGACCAGCGCGACACAAAAAGCCATTGTGACCTCCACTGCAAACGGTCATACGAGCAAGCCCCGAGGTCCAGGCCACAAAGCACCTGCTGCATGAAGTTGCCTGGCGGAAGATCTTCCTATCAAGCCGGGACGTTCGTCGGCACAAGCACCGAGACTCTGCCCCCTGGCCGGAAGAATTCCTGGAACCAGCCCAAGCCCCAAGATCTTCAAACGTGTGCAAAAGAGGTGTGTTGTGCGCAAAACCTTGGCGCTGTTTCGTGACCAAATATGAGCATCGTTTCGACGGTGCCGTTTCCACGTGCATCTATTGGACGTCGGTCCCCAGTCTCGTGGGTGGAGCTTCGAGGCCATCGAGGGCCGTATTGGCTAAAGATGCGGACAATGCGCCCAGGGTTGGCAACGCGGCGAGATAAAAGCCGAAGACATCCTTGTATTTCTTATATACCTCTCATATCTCTGATACTTCTCATCTCTCGACTTCGTGTGACTTCTTGCTTCTCAGTATGTAAATAAATCTTTGTCGTTCTTACGGACGCCTCATCTGACTTGTTGGGCGACGGATCCTGGGACGGGGGCCAGCTACCAGAAATGAGACCTGCAGGACCCGGAGTCGCAACAAGACGTACTGAAAAGAGTTAAGAAAATGCAAATTCAGCCAGGGGCAAAAACATTCTTGTTTAAATTACATTCGGGCACTTTATCAGTGCAGACCTTCTTGGAAGAGCGGGGTTTTTATATGCCGTGGGGTTCTGATTGTTTTATCTGTAGAAAACCAAAGACAATAGATCACGTATTTTTGCACTGTTGGGAAGGGGTGTAGTTTTGGGATGTTTTACAGAGAACGCTGAAAAAAGAGTTTCTACTGCATCCACTAGGAATCAGGTTTTTACAGATAAAAAACGAGGACGGGATACCTTTTGACCTATTTATGCTTCTTGGTCTCCACTGTTTATGCCGGGCAAGAATGGCCGGATTTCACTGCGACCCTGACAGGCGACCTGCACGTGTGCTTTTTCGCGAGAGCATTGTTCAGTACATAGATGTGCTAAAACAACAGGATTACGTTCCCGACTGGCTGGTCCAGGGTTGAACCTCTGGCATACCTTAAGGAATTTTAAGGAAAAGTCAGTCCTTTTTTTATTTTTTTATTTTTTTTCTATTTTTTTTAGTTTCTTATCTTGACATTGTCGCAGTTATGTGTATTATTGTAAATTGTGGCTGTTCTTGATGTACATGCGACGTTAATGAACCGGTAATAAAGAAAAAAAAGCGGCGTAGCTCAGTGGTAGAGTGCTGGGCTGCCACGCAGAGGACCCGGGTTCTATTCCCATTGTGACAAAGGTGTTTTCTATTTCTTTAGTTTTTTTTTCTTATTTCGTGCGATATTGGTTACGGACACCAGCGGCGGCGGCGGCGGAAAACTACGGCGCAAAAACGACCCTTGTTGTGATCTCATAACAGCTTTCGCTGTAAAAGTTACCGCTCAATTAGGTGTGACAGGCTGAGTCCTCCCTGTTTTACTCTTCTGAACAGGTTAGTCCTACTACATCTTTCCCAAGTGGAGCCCCATACAAATACCGCGAATATCCGATGAAACTTTTGCACAATCACACGTGTACAACACAGCACCTGTATCACATACCGTAATTTGCTCATGAAAAATGTGTTGCATACAGTGGCTTTAGCAAACATTGCGAGACAGGTGCCGTTCCACTGCGGTTTTTTCGCGCATTTGGTGTATGTGTTCAGTCCAGTATTCATTGCGATCTTTGTAGTGTTCGAAGAGCACACCGAGGTATTTTACTGGAGTTTTAAACCACCGAATGTTAGCATAAGTATCTGGGGTCGATGGCCATTCTCCGGTGCCATATTCGCAGACTCTTTCCCCAATTCACCCTGCTTCCTGTAATTTCTCCAAATTTCTTAACAACGGCAACTGTCTCTTGTACACTCTCTCTGGTGGGACAACACACTGTTACATCGTCAGCATATGCCAAAACTTTTACTTCTGCGTCAAGCAGTCTAAAACCGCGAATGGTCTCGTTATGTATTATGGCCAAGCATAAGCTCTCAATGTACAGTGCAAACAGGAGTGGGCTTGCTGGGCAGCCGTGGCGTACAGAACGTTCCAGCTTAATTGGAGTCCCCGGGATCTTGTTAACAATTAATCGTAGTACAGTTCTTATATGCCAGGACCACCCCTCTCTGTAATCACCGAACCAACATTAACATGTTCGAGTATGGCGTATAGCACATCATGCGGTACACAGTCAAAAGCCTTCTCTAAATCAGGCTGGAGGATCGCAACAGCAGTTTACGCCAGCTTTTTTCGGTGACGCGATCGATAATAAATATCGGTAGTTTGAGCAGAGTCTATACATTATCAGAGTCATTCAATACGAAAGGCAAAATAGACAACCGCCCGTTTGTAGCACAAAGCCAATGGGAATTTCTCAGAAAGAAAACTTCTTACTTGCCGAAAAGTTCGTCCTGGTCCGAGGATCGAAACCGGGACCAACGCCTTTCCGGTGCGGTCGCTCCACCAAAGGTGAATAGCAAAACGGCGCGCCTTCTGCTACGGTGCGTCCGGTTCGAAGCCGAGCACTTCGCCGCTTCAAGGTTTGTGCTGTTCAGTGTAATCGGGGAAGAAACACGAGCTCTTCTGGGGCGCGTTGGTCACCGGTTGTCCAGCGGTAGTGTTCTCGAATTCTTTTGCGAATGAATACGAGATATTTCGCATTTTATAGAACGCATCGAAAAGTGGAATTGGGCAAAAACGGGGAACAGTGAAAGGTGGGTCTCGAGCGCAGCATGCGAGTGTAGATATGCGGTTATGCTTTAAAACTCGTAGTATTATTTAGCCGAATTAGTTTGATTTAGTGTTTTCCAGCACAAATGGTGGCTACCTCTGAATCACTCACACATATATGAGCATGTGGTGCCAAATGTCAACATACGTATACATCCCCATTGCTCAAGGGCTTCCTACAAAAGTACTCTATCCGATGAAGTACGCTGATGCAGTATATTTGCATTGAATATAATGTATTGCCTGCACTTTTTTAACAGGAAAGTCTTTTATGCCGGGGTCCAACTAGACTTTTATAACGTATTTCCGTTACGAAAGTACGTCAGCAAAATAACGAGACGAGAAAGCGAAGAAAAAGATGTTAAGAAAATTGCTCCGTCGCCAGGAGTCTAACCCATGACCTCTCGGTCCACGACGATGGCTTGGCGGGAGTTTAACCCACTGCGCCACCGCCAAAGCCATAAATATGGCTAAACGAACGCGCCTTTTATCTCTCACAGTTCGCTTGTTCGCAGGGTGATGTCGCCGTCCGGAAACGGAAGAGTCAAGTTATGCGTGGCTTCCGCGATTACCTCGGGCAATTACCATCCCATTCGGCGCGTTTACAATAGAAGTGTAATTTTGTTAACGTTTTGACACACTGCGAGGAGGCGGCTTTAACCCAAGCCTCGCTCATAACATTCATCCATATAAAATATCGCTCTCCGACGCTCGCCTGGCTGTCGCAATGCGTTCCACGCTCTCGTTGTGAGAAATCACGGCCGGGCTAGACGGAACACACGACGCGCGTTGCGTTTCTCTTCGCGTTTCACGACGCTTTGAAGGAGTGCATACCGAGTACCAGTGCTTGTTGCTGCCATATTTGTGCGAGATTTATCATATGTGGCGTCCACGTACATGTTCATCACTTCAGCCACCGCAAAGGTTAAAATATGATTATGGGCGTTAGTCGTCGGGACGGAGATGCGTCACTATACTCGGCGACAACTTTTCTTGGCACTGAAGCGAAGGCTACAGAGCCAAATCGCGCGTATCTCACCGCTAATTAATATAGTCCCAGAATTTCTTCCGTCTTTTCTGCGTAAAATATAAAAAATACTCCTTTCATTTTTTACATGTAGCTCTTTCAGACACAACGGAGCGCACTCCAATGAGATATTTGTGCTTGTTTTACTTTATAGGTTGTCACTTTGCATTTTTGAACGCGTGAGAAAGTTGCGCCTTTTGCCAGTGCCTCAAACGCTTCAGCGGCGTCTGCGTCGGAATGCAACGCTGATTGCGCGCGGCCATCACTTTCCACAGCGGTACGAGACGCATGTCAAGCCGGACTACTTCGCGTAGGGTTACATGTGCAGATGCTCCGCCCCCGTAGCTTTCCCTTCAGTGCCAAGAAAAGTTGTCGCCGAGTATAGTCGTTAACGCGGGTGGGTCCACATCAACTAGTGCTATATCTGCCAAACGCCAATGGACATTTAGCCCTCATATATCAATGAACTATCAACAACCTACTACTTTTGTGAAGACGCGTTTCACTTTAGTGTTATACCGATTCCTATGACGGGGGGATCAGCCATGTTTTTGTTTTTTTTTTTAGTTTGTGTAAACTGCTGAGCGCCTAAAAGGCCAACGGAACAAAAGAGCCGCTCAGTTTTAGGTATTGTATGACGTAAAACAATCGACGTTGCTTTTGAAGCAACGAGTTGCGTAGTGTAGCATCGTCTGTAATATTTCGGAGACTTGCAAGCGTTCAGTGCCGATACCTTTTAGTAAAATTTCAGAGGTAAATGTATGTCGAGTGCGCAGGATTTAGCAATGTTCTAGTGCGTGAGGGAACGACATTCCAGGTAAAGTGAGATTCAGAGGCGTAAAATAAAAGCCAGGAAATTGCGAGAGTTGTTCACTTTTAAAGTCAGAAATATTTCAGTATTGCCATTCACTAAAGCGAACCCTAGTTGGTATATTTGCAAGAGATAAGTAAATAAATAATTTTACGAGTTCGCAACCAGAAAACAGATTGAGCGGATATTTCATGACACTATAATGTACAGCAAGTGTTTATATGTCACGAAAACATGCGCGAAAACACCCTTTGCTGCGAAACAACGTGCATGTGTACGGATGTGCATGCCACCTGAATGAAGAAATGACTGCTCGCAATTTAAAACTATGCCGTAGTGACTGCATTTGATATTCAACTAGGCTGCATAGCACTCAAATGTATTATGCAGCAATTTGTGAGAAAAGAGGACCGCGACTGCTAGGTGGAACACGCAGAAAGCGATGGCACTGGCAAGAATGCCCGTGCGGCGGCACGGCGTCTCGAACCGGAAGTCAATTAAGAAGGGCGCCGTATCCCACAATCCTTTGCGAGTGGCAGGTCTTTGCTATCCACCTGTTGAGCTAACCAGGAAGCTAGCTAATGACCTTTTTCAAGCACACGAGAGCCCCCCAACGGGTGCGCAAGCGCTCATGGAAAAAGTGTTTACGCCGCAGCAGCCGCCACGACGAGCGCGGGGGCCTCACGCTTTCGCTTCCTGCTTATGCCTTGCCAGTGCACTTCTCAGGTGAAGTGAATTTGGCAAGGTGCAACTTATTGCAGCGCAATTCAATCACAAACCTCAGTGTTGAGGTGCGATGGCTTCACTGCGATTTCCATCTGTGTCCGCAACGGTGGATCCCGGCCGCAGCGGTCGCATTTCGGTGGAGGCGAAATGGTAGAGGCCAGTGTACTGTGCGATGTCAGTGCACGTTAAAGAACACCAGATGGTCAAATTTTCGGAAGCCCTTCAACTACGGCGTCTCTCATACAGATATCGTGGTTTTGGGACGTAAAACCCCAGATATTATTATTATTTCCATCTATCCACATACTGTTGCACCCGCTGAGTAGCACAGAAGCGTCACCTTTTATTATATATATATATATATATATATATATATATATATATATATATATATATATATATATATATATATATATATATATATATATATATATATATATATATATATATATATATATATATATATATATATTGTAGCGAAGCCTTGGGACATAGAAATGGGTTGCACTCTCGAGAGCCTTCTAGTGGGTCACCTTCAAAAAGGACGCCGCTCGCGCTGAGAGTCCGTGCCTGGCCGTGCCTGTCGCCATTAAACATTCTCGCTGAGTACCGGCAAATAAACACCTTAACAAAAAAATGGAAGGACACTTTGTACATTCCAAAGTGTGTTCGGTGAAAGCGTGTGGCCATTCCACTAATTATGCCATCTCTCTTTTTTCTTTTACACTCTCAGTGGGATAAGACACAAACCGAATCGGGTGCGTGTTTTCTTCTGTAATTTTTTTACCGCGAATCGCAGCGAGACGCGAGACTCATCTTCCTCCGTTCGCATGCGTTAGTATTTTCTCGCGCTTTGCGCATCGTGCAAACGCCATCCGCGTTCCAGCTCTTAAATTGACGGACCCTTTGTAAATTGGAAAGTGTATTCCGTGAACGCCTGGGTCCATTGAGACGGCGTCGGTCAGAATGATTGCAAACTCTGGGCACAGCGACGCTACGCAAGCAAAGCGCGAGCGCTATAGAGTCCGACGCCACCGGCGTTCGTCTGCGTATCCCGGCGGCCACCTGGCTCCGTGCCAGAGCTCGGATGGACGGACGGACGGACGGACGGATGGATGGACGGACGGACGGACGGACGGATGAACAGACCGACAGACGGGCGGACAGACGGACGGACGGACGCCGGACGGAGGTCGGACGGACACCGGAAAGACGTGAGCATGAGACATTAAAGGCTTTCGCCTTAAAGATTACACCATCTCCCGATAAAGGGAACCATGTGTAGATGCGAAGCAGCGGGCGCTAACGCTTACACTGGCGGCGGCGTTGACGCTGGCGCTCATCGCAGCGTTGCACAGGAGAGAAACCTGGGGGGCGCAAAGCACGCAGTGATGGACCGGTGTTTCCTACTGGAACATCCCAATCGCTGCTAATGGGCAATGAGAGACAGAAGACTCGGACTGGACACACAGACCCGCAGTCCGCTTTTAGTTAACGCACACGCTGCGAATTTTTTATCGTTCGACAACGCACAGGAGAAATCTCCCACCGGCACCACCTTGCAGGTCAAGATCCATTGCCATATATACGGGGTGGCCAGTGAATGGTTGTGCAGCGCGAGCAGGCGCTTTTTTCAACCAAGAAACTCGCTAGCAGACGCTGCCTGCGTCGGCGTCGCGAGGCGAGAGAGGGGGGAGCGTAGGAGAGGGGAAGACGCGCATGCGCAGGGGGGGTGTGGACGCCGCGGGCAGGGATGCCTAGAGGAGAGATGGGGGAGCGTAGGAGGGGAGAGAGGGAGGGGACGCGCATGCGCAGTGAGGGTGTGGCCTCCGCGGGGGAGGCATGCCTAGAGGAGAGAGAGGTGGAGAGGAGGTTTTTTATTTTATTTTTGTTAATGGGTTGGCGCATGCGCAGTGGAGGTGTGGACGGACGGACGGACGCCGGACGGACACCGGACGGACATGAGCATGAGACATTAAAGGCTTTCGCCTTAATATACATACTGCAAGGAACAGAGACGGAGACAGCACCCGTTCGCGGGCAAGATGTTCTAATGTCTTCTTTGTCTCCCTCTGCTTCGCTCTCCCTGCCCGCGCGCCCAAACCCTGATGTCGATCTTCGTCATCACATTCGGCCATGACTGCAAGCGCGCGGGCTGCCGACAATGTCTCCGGGGGGGCGGCACTGGCTGTTTCGGAACGGCCGGACACGGCCACGCTGTGACTTGGTCTGGAAATGTCGCCGTGGTCGGTCGCAATGTCGCTGTAGACGCTGGGCATTGGCTTGTACCTTCGTCGATGTCGACTCTGGCGGACGACATTGACTCTGCCGTGGTGGTCTACGATTTCGGCCATGCTGCGACGTTGCAGGGAAATTTCCTCCGGTGGACAGAGTTGGCAGGTGGCGGGCGGCTCTGACTGCATCGTCATGGTCGCTGGTTCACCGCGCGACGCTGGCCTTTGTCCCTCCTTGACGTTCTATAGCGAGCAATTCTTGAAGCCGCGCTGCGTGCAGACGGAACATCCTCGACACAAGCCGTTCCAAGATCAGGAGATTTGTGCAGCGCAGCCATATTATCAATGAAAACGATCGGAGGCGTATTAAAGGCCTTGGTGTCTTCGGGAGAGACGTCTTTTAGTGAGTTGGTAACGTTCTCACGTTCATCCAGTGAATGGTTTAAAGCGTGCACATCCGCCTCCGCCTATTCAGGAAGGGTCTTGGTGGAATCTGCGGACATGTGCGTTTCATTCCGTGCTGGAAGGTCCAGTACGGCGCTGGCTGGTGCCTCCAAGTGCTCAAGCTGTAGCGAGCGTGAAGGCAGCTTTTCTGATAGGTGTGGAGGGCAAACGCTCTCGGCCATTGGCAGGGATGTTCTGGCAGGGACACCGACGCAGGGACACAGCACAGCTTTAGTCCGGTGTTTTTACCAGACTCAGCTGCGTAGCTGTCTGGCGGTGAGCTACAGCGTGACATTGCTGCCTCGAGGTGGAGCCCCTCCTGAGCTGCGTCCTTGTTGGCGGTCGAGTTGAACTCGCTGGAGGTGCGGGGAACCCGGCCGAAAGCGGCAATCATGGCAGCACTCCATTCTGCCGAGGACTGCTGCCTCACGCCTTCGTACCTGCGCCACGCCGCGGCACCGTCGCGAAGGCGCTCTACGGCCAAGGTCCATTTCCGCAGTTCCGTACAAGCCTCGTGCGCTGCTAGAGCATTGACGGTCGCCACCCAACTTTCGGCGTCGTTCTGGAACCCGTGGAATTCCCGCAGTTCAAAGACGGCCGGAGATGGTTGGGCGGCAGGTGGCAATCGCCCCCCGAAATTTTTCAATTTTGCTTGCGTATATATACACGGACACATACAAACGCACGCACGAACACACATAAAGTATGGTTGAACCCCCCCCCCCCCCCGAAAAAAATTTCTGGCTACGCTCCTGCCGCCCGCCGACACAACATCATGGCGACGAGGATGTTCTACGCCTCGACTCTGGCTTGGGCAACAAGAACCCGTGAGTTCCCCGTGATTCCCGCCTTTTTCTGGCCTGGCTGGCGCGCCTGGCGTCGCGAGGCCTAGCGCTCTTTATGTGCGGATTCTGTCAGGCCTTCGCCCTTGCTCCGTCCTGCACCTCGCTGTACCTCTCCTGTCAGCATGGCTTTGTTCGAGTACCTTCCTGTCTTCCTCGAGCTGCCGGGGCCACCCCCGTTTCCGTGGCCTAAGTGGAAGAAATTGTTTCAGGCCCACCTCGAGGCGGCCGGCGGCAGCGAATGGAAGGACGCGCGACGCACGTCGACACTCGTCAGTCTGCTAGGACGGTAAGGACAAAGAAACTATTCTGCTACTGCAGAACAAGAGGGAGCCCGAAACCACGGCCGCTGGATAAAAAAGAACCTTCTTTTTAATCCAGCGGCCGTGCCGAAACACTCCTAGTAACGCGGCGTCCGCGTCCGCGCCTGAGAACGATTCTTTGGCTACCGCCGTTTCGAAATTCGACGCTCTCGTCGAGCAACTTGACCGGCTTTTCGCCGCGTCCATCAACCCGCTAGTCGAACGTCACGAATTCACCAGTCGGCGTAAACTTCCCGGAGAGTCCTTTCTGGATTACGTGACCGTTCTGAAGGAGAAAGCCTTAGGATGCCGGTTCGGACTGCCGCACGCGGAACGCGTCCGAGATCAAATAATACACGGCACGTGAAACCCGCGGGTGCGTTAGAAACTACTCGCTCAAGGCGAACAGTTGTCCTAAGAAAAAGCGGAAGCAATCGGTTGGACCCTCGAAGCGTTGTCGTTGGCGAACCGAGCGTTTGCACCGGGTCAACCTGAACGCGTTCAAGCCGTTGGGCAAGGCGCCCAATATGGCGGCGCGAAGAAAGAAGATGGCCGGGGCAGACGGGTAAGCCGTGACGTCACAACAACGCTTCCGGGAGGTCGCGACATCGCAGAACTTCCGGAAAGGAAAGATGGCCACTTCTAGCCATTATCGTCGTCGGGGTCCCGTGCTCCAGTTCAGAGTGAGAAGTTTCAAGGCGTCTTCCAGCCTAAGTCGTGCGACCGCTGCGGGAGCAAACGGCACCACTCTAATTTTCGAAACTGTCCAGCCCGGAATCGCCGTTGCAAAACGTGCAACGCTTGGGGACATTTCGCAACGGTGTGCCGTAGGACTGCCCCGGTTCAGCGCGTGTCTTCGGGGGGGAGCCGTTGACATCGTATTGGAACATAAGTCTTCGACGCAATCGAACTTAGCTTCAAACTCGTCAGTGTCATCTTCGGATCATCCTTCAGCACATGTGCTCACAGTTAGCACCTCGTCCAGAAAAGACTTAGTCGTCCACGCAGTGGTCGACGGTGTTACCGTGCAACTTCTGGTGGATACCGGAACGTCTGTCTCCTTGATGACTGCCGAAGATTTCCAGCGTCACTTCAGCAAACGACACGTCCTGTCCAAAGCTGTCGTTGACTTGCGAAACTTCTGAAAACAGCGCATCGGGATCATTGGCTCTTTCCAAGCTCCAGTGAAAGTGTTGCAGCGGTCCTGCTCCATCGTGTTTTATGTGACCGACAAGGGAACATCGCTTTTGGGACTGGACGCCATTCAGCGACACGGCATTCAGATCGACGGCGCGTCTTTGACGTGTCAACTGGCATCATGTGCAGTGCAGTGTCCCTCCAACGTGCCTCCGGGCTTCGAGCATCTCTTCAGCGATGAGTTGGGTTTCGTCTAAGACTTCATCCATCGCATTCAACGGCGGCCAGGTGCAGGGTTGCCGTTGGTGGCTATTTTGCGCCAAATTGTCTACTTTTGTACCCCGTTGGCGACAAAAATTTCCAGTTGGCGCCACGGCTCTTTTTTTGAACTTGTGGTTTTACTTATCCGAAATGGTTTTATTTATTCATCAATAGTAAACACTCTGTTTATAATACCGCTTCTGTTCTATTTGGCTAGAATTTGGGCAATAATATCAAATGACATGGCTACTTTGGCTGCTTTTGGCGTGAGTTCTGGCGCCTTTTCATGTCCACCCAACGGCAACCCTGGCCAGGTGCGACTCCTGTTGCATCCAAGTTGCAACGACTGCCTCTAGCTCTTCGTGATCAGGTGTCCAAGGATCTGCGGCGACTCGAGGACTGTGATGTCATCGAACGTGTCGACGCCTCGGAGTGGGTCTCGCAGCTCGTCGTCGTCCGCAAGAAGAATGGGAGCATCCGGCTGTGTGTAGATATCGGGGAACCCAGTAAGGCAATTATCATTGATGGGTATCCTTTGCCGCATGTTGAAGAGTTGTTGCAAATGTTTCATAGAGCTACTTGCTTTTCTAAGCTAGACTTAGCGTCTGCTTATCATCAGCTGTTGTTGGAAGAGAGCAGTAGGGACTTAACGACATTCATCACACATGATGGTTTGTTCAGGTCTAAGCGTGTGTGTTTTGGTCTGGCGTCCGCGCTAGCAGTATTTCAAAAAATGATGTACCAGATCCTAAGAAATTGCAAAAATGTAGTTTGCTATCTGGATGATGTTCTTGTGTGGGGGAAGAATCAGTCTGAGCATGACGACAGCCTGATTGAGGTCTTGACTTGCATAGCAAAGAGTGGCATGAAGTTAAACGATAAATGCCTTTTTTCCGTGAAAGAACTTGGTTTCTTGGGACTTTAGTTTCTTGGGACACAGAAATTCACCTGAGGGCGGCATCTCACCCAGCTCTAAGTCATCGCGGTCAGTCCCCTAGTTCACCTGCGCTGGTTGGCACCGCCCCCAGTTTTCAGAGAGACTCTGCTTTGTCAGAGTTCTCTATAAGTGAAAGGTCTGAATCATTTGTTCCTCAGGAAACATTGGGATGTCGGGAGGACCCTGTTGGGCAACCCTCTTCATGTGATTAACTGAATCTCAACCTCAACCCCGGGGAGGGGGGAAAATGAAGGGGCCACTGGGTTTTTGAGTTCGGCCAATATGAGTCGCACTATGGATAGGGAACTGAAGGGGTCTACTGGGTTTTCAAAGCCGGCCGAAAATGGTCGAAATGCAGCAAGGTCAACCGCGTATTCGCGTCCGCGCCGTAAGGCAAAGCAGCCTGGGTGGCTTAAAGATTTTGTTACTTAGGGGCGGACGCAGAGTTTTCCTATAGTGCCGCGACATCGCAGGAAAATTTTGAGTTTTTTTTTTAGAATGTCCTTTTATTCACAAGATGTGTGATGTATCTTTTGTTAGTACGACTTATGGGTGCGCGTGAGCTCATCGCTCATTCCCGCCGATCGTGTGTGATCATTCTTCAGTGTGGATCCTGAACTGTGATATCGCTGACCTTATCGACGGGGGGGATGATGTGGTGTAGTGGCGCCATCTACAATGTGTACGCGCCCTGTGTGTGAGTTATCAACAGATGTCGTAGTGTAACTGCACACGTGATTGACGACAGCTAATCACGTGTGCACGCGTGTCCGTTACGTGTAGTTTTGAATAAACGGCCGCTGGTCGGCTGAGTCGTTGTTGGGCTTCCGCGGGCTCCGGACTCTCACTGCTCGTGTCGCGGGCCGCGTGCCGGTGCACGCCGCGTCTCCTGTCCAGTCTTCGGGCCCTTGTCGTCGGACGCTGCCCGCCGACACAACACTGGCCTCAAGGTCGTGTGAGGCGGCTACTTCCAGCATGGCTTCGATGGCGCACAATTCCGGCACGATCGCAGGATACAGTGCAGAGCTCGACGCTGTCAAGGCGCTGACTGTGACGCGGAGGCGCTCGATGGTACGAGAAAGAGCGGCGGCGCTTTCAGGCGATCCGCACACGCGGAGCCCGTAGCAATGTTGGTGAAGTAGGAGGTTGTGGTTGTGTTCACGGTAGCGGATTGCTTGTCCGAGGTAGCTTGTACAGCACCCCAAAGCTGCTCAGGTGTCCTTGGAGCTCTGAACGAGAGGGTGTCGCAACGGGAAGCATGAACAGCGCTCCCGGCCAACGGAAGGCCGCGCGCTGTCTTGGCGGTGTCGGGTTACGCCAAGGAATCCTGAACGGCCTCCCTTGGATGCTGACGCGTTGGACGAAAACTGGGCACGGGATCCGTGGAACGGGAAGCGTACGTGACGTTCCTAAACGACAGGAGCCCGGGGGGCCTTCCCAGACGAAGGTGGTAGCAAGGTACCTGTCAGGTCGCGTCCTGGAACCACCGAAGAGGCATTGACGCCGTCCGCGGATGATTCAGTGGGTAGGTGCAGCAGCGGTCGGGTCGTGGAGTCCACGATCGCGGAAGCGCGGACGGCGTTCCTGGATGGAGAGACCCGCGCTGCCGACGACCCGCGAGGACACGTACAGGTGGCTTCAGCCGTAAGGTTCAGATGTCGGACCGCGCCCTTGTAAGGAACAGAGACAACACCCGTTCGTCGGGCAAGCTGTTCTATTCTGCCTCTTCTTCCTTTTCTCTACGCGCTAGCTGCCCACGCGCCAGAGCCTCGGTGCCGCTTTTTGTCATCACACTCGGCCATGACTGCGACGCACGGGACAGCTGACAAAGTCTCCGGCGGGCGGTGTTGGCTGTATCGTAGCGGTCGGTTCTGACCACGCTGCAACTTGTTTGGGAGAACTGCCCGAAGTATCTCCGGTGGGCGACACTGGTTGAACTGCTGTGGCTGGTCTAGGCCACGCTGGGGCTTAGCCTGAAACTGTCGATGCTGTCTTTGAAGAGCGGTCTCGGGCATGCTGCGACAATGCACGGAAAGCTGGCTCATTTGTCTCTGGTGGACGAAACTGGCTGTTCCTGCATGGTCGCAAGACCGCCAGGCACCGGTCCCGTCGGGATACCGCGAGTAGTAGAGCATGTTCATGCGGAGCGGTTGCCGACACTGAAGGCCTGCGACAGCAGCCAGACGGTCTGATGAGTGGTCGGATGCATCTTTGATGGCCTCTTTCACTCATGCGCCTCGGTTTCATGTTCTTCGGAGTGCAGACGGCGCGGATGACGTGGCGAACAACCCTGGTCGCCCTCATGGATCGCGAGGACTGGGCGAGCCTCGGCTTTGGTCTGCGACGTTTCCAATGTGCATCTGTCCTTGTAGGCATACATGTGGGGCTTGAACCTGATGGATTTTGACAGACGGAGGTGCACAGAAGACTCATCCTGCTCAGGAACCATGGCTCTGGAGAGAGACTTGGGCTCTACGGGCATGTCTTTCATGATAATTACACCTGCTACTTCAGTTTTCTTGTAAGGCACAGTATTCCTTAGTAGGTCACTGGCTCCTCGTTCGTGTGGTGTCTTCTCTGATAGCCGAGGATGTTGCTCCGACGGGTCAAGATAGATTTCGTTTCTTATCTCCGTGGGCAGGTCGTATTCCTGGTATGGCGGTGTGTCAAGTACCAGCGGAACCGGGATTTCGGTATGTCCAAATGATGCTTAACTTGAGTGGTGGGGATATAATGTGGTTTCTGGCTGTGGTAGATTTACGTCGGATCCCGACACAGAGTCCTGAGGTCTCAAGGGATGAACTGCAGTGCACAGTTGCATCCTCGAGGAGGAGCCCCTCCTGAGTTCCATCCTCGGTTGCGGTCTGGTTGGACTGGGTGGTGACAGACAGGTGGTAAGGAATCCGGCCAAAAGCAACTATGAGCTTGCAGCTCCAGTCGGCCCAGGACTGCTGCCTCACGCCTTCGTATCTATGCCACGCCGCGACACCATTTCGAAGGCGGCCAATAGCCATGGACCATTTCTGCGTTTCCGTCCAGGCCTCGCGAGCTCCCAGGGCGTTCACGGTCGCCAGCCAGTCGTCGTCGTCGTTATCGAAGCCGTGGAACTACCGGTAGTTCGCATGCAGCCGGCGGTGGTGTTACGGCCGGCGACAAACGGGAGAGTGCGGACGCGGAAGCAGCCCAGTTGGTTTGAGCGCTGCCTGAGGGTACGCCGGTACTCTCTGCGTTGCTGGGGGGAGCTGGCCTGAAGGTCTTGTGAGGCGGCTAAATCCAACATTGCGTTGATTGCGCACAATGCTGGCAACATGTTAGGCGCTAGTTTGGAGATGGACGCTGTCAACGCATTGATCTCGACTCGGAGCTGCGTGATGGTACGCAACAGCTCCATGGCGCTGTCGGACGAGGCGCCCGAACGGCAATGGTTCACGTCCGCGGAGTATGCCGTGGTAGCAGTACTCACGGCGGCGACACGCACGTCCAAGGAAGCCTGAACAGCGTCCCTTGGATAACCGCACGTTGGAAAAGTGGGCACGGGATGTACGCCACGGGAAGCGTGCGCGACGTTCTCAGACGAGAGCAGCCCGTGCGCACACTCAGAGGAATGTGGTAGCATGGTGCCTGTCAAGTGATACCCTGGAACCACCGAGGAGGCATGGACAACGTCCACCGATGGTATGATGGGTAGGTGCAGCAGCGGTCGAGTTGCTGGCTCCATCGCCAAGGAAGTGTGATCGGCGTCCTTCGTTGGAGAGATGCGCAACGCCGACGACCCACGAAGACAGGGGACTTCAGCTTCAAGGTCCGGTTTTTGTTGCAGGCTGCGCCATTGTAATGAGCGAGACAGAGACAACACTCGTTCGTCGGGCAAGCTGTTCTATTCTGCCTCTTCTTCCTTTTCTCTACGCGCTAGCTGCCCGCGCGCCAGAGCCTCGGTGCCGCTTTTCGTCATCACAATATATATTATATATTGTTACGGGGAGAAAAGGCGTTTAAGAATATATTTACGATGTATTTACAGCACTCGAAGGCAGGGCATACAAGATGGAGTCCAGTCTGCTCGAGATATCACTCAGCGTCGTCTTCTTCCCTATGGTGTTCATCTTTGGCACCCCGTGGCATCACCCCCGGCGGCGAAGGCACCGTCTCGGTGCTCGGCTGGTCCGAGTGATATTGCTTCAGCCGAGTTACATGAACAATGTCCGAACACGATCGCCCCGTGTGGTGTGAAGAGGCTCGATTTCATATGTCACGTCGGTGACTTGGCGCACGACACGGTACGGACCGGAGTACGGCGGAGTCAACTTCTCGCACAGGCCAAATCGCCGTGGACGGCGTCCAGAGAAGGACCGTGTCACCTCGGTTGAACTGGACATCATGGTGGCGGGCATTGTAGACGAGTCGTTGCTTCTCTTACGAATCGCTAAGATGCAGGCGAGCAATCTCACGTGCCTCTAGAGCTC
The DNA here is from genome assembly GCA_030522465.1 of Rhipicephalus appendiculatus. Lineage (NCBI taxonomy): Eukaryota > Metazoa > Arthropoda > Arachnida > Ixodida > Ixodidae > Rhipicephalus > Rhipicephalus appendiculatus. The sequence goes on from JALIZH010014475.1 coordinate 43,734, forward strand.
TAGATATGACATCACGGGCGTATTGTGATGTGTGGGTAACGGCAGGAAGGAGCGTGTCAAAAGGGAGCGTGGGTTCTCGTCCATACAAGAGAAAAAATGGCGAGAAACCTGCAGTGTCATGCCGGGATGTATAATACGCAAATGTCACGAATGCGAGAGCGTCGTCCCAGTCGCGATGGTCGGAAGAGACGTACATGGCGAGCATTTCTGTGATAGTTCGATTGAGCCGCTCTTTGAGCCCGTTGGTCTGAGGGTGATACGCCATTGTGAACTTGTGCTTTGTAGCGCAAGAGTGCAATATGTCTTGGACAACCTGTGACAGGAAGTAGCGACCCCGATCGGTCAGCAGTGTCGAGGAGCGTCATGGTGAAGTATAGCGTCTTCTAGGAGGAAGTCAGCGACGTCGGTTGCACAGCTGGCATGGAGGGCCCGCGTGATCGCATACCGAGTGCTGTGATCCGTAGCGACGGCCATCCACTTGTTTCCATTGACCGATAAAGGGAAAGGGCCAAGAAGGTCAAGACCTACCCTATAAAATGGTTCAGATGGTATTTGAATAGCCTGAAGGCGTCCTGCTGGAAGGGCTGCTGGTTTTTAGGGGCGCAGCTCCTTATCCCGTGGGTCGTGCGTCCCATGTTTGTAGTAGTAGCCACCTGCTGATGACGATGACGATCGAGATGCCATACAACACGTCAGGGTGTTGTATGGCAGCGTGCCATACAACACGTCAGCGTGCCATACAACACATCAGCGTCATAACGGATGACGCTGATGACGATGACGATCGCTATGCCACCACATGGAATGTACCCATTATGCGTCATAACGATGACGCTGATGACGATGACGGATCGCGATGCCATACAACACATGGCATCGCGATATGGTCTCACATGCATATCGTTTGACCACATGCAACCAACCACCATCACGTCTTTGATGATGTACCTCCGGAGCTTCGCCCACTCATCATCATTCACTCCGCGGATATGCTGTGATTTTTTTTTTGCGTTGCTGACAAGATTTGCACGAAGCGACGTAACGGTAGACGGACCGGTAAATACCGGGCCAGAAGAAGCAACGTCGAACACGGTCATAAGTTGTTGAGATCCCCGAAGTGGCCAGCCGTAGGAATATCGTGCAACTGTGCGAGGACAGTCTGACGCATATGTTTGGGTACGACCAACAGCAGGTCAGGTCCGTCAGGACGCATGGTGTAGCGATATAATACGCTTCTTGGAGCATAAATATACGGAGAGACGGAGGAGTTGAGGGACCACTCAGCCGAAGAATGATATCTCTTAAATGAGGATCACGGCGTTGCTCATCTCCGATGTTGCCGAACGCGTAAAGTGCCAACACGCAAGTCGATTCGCCGCTCTCAGAAACGTCTGGTGGGTATACTGAATGAGGCGACAAGTAATCAGCATCCTCATGTTGGCGGCTTGATTTGTACACAACTGTGTATGAATATTCTTGTAACCGTAGAACCGAGCGGCAGAGGCGTCCACTAGGCATATTTTAAGGACGACAGCAAGCATAAGGCGTGGTGGACAGTGACGACTGTGAATGGTCGTCCATACAAATATGGCCGAAATTTCTCCACTGCCCAGACGAGCGCGAGGCATTCGCGTTCGCTGATTGAGTAACTGCGCTCCGCTGGCGACAAAAGACGGCTAACGTATGCAATGACACGCTCGCAACCATGCTGACGTTGTGCCAAAGCAGCTCCGATGCCGTGGCCGCTGGCGTCGGTGCGCACTTCCGTGGGAGCGGACATATCAATGTCGCCGAGTATCGGGGGCGTCGTAAGTCTGGTGGTCAGTTCAGCGAATACTCTGGCTTGGTCAGGTCCCCACACAAACGTCACGTCTCTCTTGAGTAGTTCCGTGAGGGGGGCGTGCGACGTCAGCGAAATTTCTCACAAATCTGCGAAAGTAGGAGCAGAGGCCCAAAAAGCTTCGGACGTCGTTGGCACAGGCCGGCATGGGAAATCCTTAACTGCGCGAACTTTCTCAGGATTGGGACGAACACCAGAAGAATCGACAAGTTGTCCAAGGACAGTGAGTTGCTGGCGGCCGAAATGGCATTTCGACGAGTTTAGCTGAACACCCGTCTTGCGGAAATCAGAAATAATTGTCGAGAGACGGTCTAGATGGGTTTCGAAGGTCGGCGAAAAGACAATGACATCATCAAGGTAGCACAAGCAGATTGACCACTTGAAACCGTGAAGGAGAGCGTCCATCATTCGTTCGAATGTAGCTGGGGCATTGCACAACCCTAACAGCATCATTTTGAATTGATACAGCCCAGCAAGAGTTATAAATGCCGTCTTTTCACGGTCCATGTCGTCAATTGCTATCTGCGAGTACCCCGAACGAAGGTCTATGGAAGAGAAATACTTTGCTCCACTAAGGCAGTCAAGGGCGTCATTTATCCGTGGCAGCGGATACACGTCTTTTTAGGGGCGAAGCTCCTCTTAGTCTAACCTTATCCTGCGTCCGGCGTAACCGGCAGTATCTCGTGATGACGATGACGCTGATGACCATGAAGAATAAGCGCGTTCCAGACCACCTCTAGTTCCCATCGTGTGCACCGAGGAAGCAGAGCGTCCCGCAGGCGGTGTGGCCATCTATGTGAAGCAGAACACTGTAGTACAATGAGGCCGTCCACCACCACTACAGTCACTAGAGTCATGGCCGAGAGCATAGAGGGGCAGCTTAGCAATGGCTAGGCAGGTGGTGGCTGAGGCCCAGGTTGGGTCCAAACGCTCACCCCCTTTCTCTCCTATAGGAATCCTCTACTGTACGGAGCGGCGCGCGCGTCCCCTCTCTCTCCTCTCCTACGCTCACCCCTTTCTCTCCTCTAGGAATCCTCTACTGTACGGAGCGGCGCGCGCGTCCCCTCTCTCTCTCCTCTCCTACGCTCGCCCCCCTTCCTCTCCTCTACGAATCCTCTAATCTACGGAGCGGCGTCCGCGTTCCACATCCCCACAGCGGATGTGCGTCCTCTCCTCCTCTCTCTCCTCGGCGCTCACCCCCTTTCTCTACTCTAGCAATCCTCTACTGTCCCCTCCCCTCTCTCTCCTGTCCACCGCTCACCCCCTTTCTCTCCTCTAGGAATCGTCTACTGTACGGAGCGACGCGCGCGTCCCCTCTCTCTCCTCTCCTACGCTCACCCCCTTTCTCTCCTCTAGGAATCCTCTACTCTACGGAGCGGCGTCCGCGCTCCACATCCCCACAGGGGATGTGCGTCCTCTCCTCCTCTCTCTCCTCTACGCTCACCCCCTGTGGTGGTTCTTGGGCCCTCAGATGCAGACAACCATGACAAGGACAAGAAAAACATTTATGGACTTGACACAAAAAGCAATTACAACACATATTCTCAATGTCCGAACAATACGACGCCTCCTTACAGTTCCACACCGCTGCTCACGCGAGTACTCGGCGCGTCCTGACTATTTGAAAGTCTATCAAGTCCGTCGGGCACCACTCACGGTACTGGTGCAGGCGATGCTGGAGAAGACGCCACCTCGCCACGGGAAGGTGTGCTGTCCGGTGGTACGGGCACACGCAGGCCCACGCGTCGCCCGACGTAGCACCGAGGCCACGCCTTCAGCCACTGGTTGTGCCGGACCCGCTCGGACGTGGCACCGAGGCCACGATATCCGCCAGTGGAACCGAGTCAGCCGCTCGCCCTGGCCCGCACGCTTGTCCACCACAGGAACAGCGCTGCTGGCCCGGTCCGGAACACTCGCTCGTCCCCGGGACACGCCAAGCTCGTCCCGGCTGGTCTGGTAGCACCAGCTCGGTCCCTTTTTGTCCCGCAGGCCGAACGAACTGCTCGCTAGCTGGCCACGTTCTCCCAGCACGTCGGCGTTCCGAAGCTCACGCGCTCACGTTCCTCTGTCTGCTTCGTCTTCTTCAGTTGTTTGCTCTTTATGGTTGCACTTTCGGTTTCACTTTCGGTTTCACTTTCACTTTCTCTTTCTCTGCTCGGTTTCACTTTCTGCGGTTTCACTTTCTCTGCTCTAGCAATCCTCTACTGTACGGAGCGGCGCCCGCGTCCTACACCCCTCCAGAGCATGCGTGTCCCCTCCCCCTCTCTCTCCAACGCTCACCCCCTTTCTCTCCTCTAGGAATCCTCTGCTGTACGGAGCGGCGTGCGCGTCCCCTCTCTCTCCTCTCCTACGCTCACCCCCCTTTCTCTCCTCTAGGAATCCTCTACTCCACAGAGTGGCGTACGCGTTCCACATCCCCACAGCGTATGTGCGTCCTCTCCTCCTCTCTCTCCTCTACGCTCACCCCGTCTCTCCCCTCTAGGAATCCTCTACGGAGCCATATAAGAACCCCTATCCCTCCACTTCACCGACCATAAAGCCGTTATAATGAAGGGGTCTACTTCATTCGTGTGTCTACTTCGTCCTTGTGTCAGTGTGCGCTGTAAGCCATTATGGATCTTCACCAACTAGCCCGGTCAAAAACCTTGCTGCAGATAATGAAGGGGGGACCGGAAGCCACGTCTAGCTACCATTTACGAATAAATAAAATTTCTTGTATATATACGCACAGTGTTTGTCAGGTCTTTGATGATGTACTGGACGAAAATTTACGGAAGATTCACGGTTTATCGATGAACCTCCAGAGCTTCGCCCACTCATCATCATTCACTCCGTGGATATGCTGTGATTGTTTCGTTGCCTTGTTAATATTTCGGTAATCGACACAGAAGCGCCAGCTGTTATCTTTCTTCCTGACGAGCACGACTGGCGAAGCCAAATGACTTGAAGAAGGCTCAATGATGTCTCGGGCAAGCATCTTGTCGATTTCTTTCTGGATGACGTGGCGCTCGGTGGAGGAAAGCCGATAGGGCCGCCGGTGTACCGTATTTGCATCGCCGGTGTTAATCCGATGCTTTACGACGGTTTTTTGGCCTAGTGGTTGGTCATATAGATCAAAGATATCCTGGTACGACGCAAGAAGGCCATAAAGCGCACGCACATGCTCGACCGGGAGGTCAGATACGATCATTTTTGTGATGCATTCGAGTGTAATGCTCGACTTAGGACTGGCGGATGACGGCGTATCCTCTGTTAAGGCAAATATGTGGGAGTCGCAGGCCGGGGCAAAGGGTTGCAAGGTACATCCCTCTGGGCAGCACTTGAGAGCAAAGTCCAAAATTCACAATAGGGAGACATGCCGCGTTGTCCTTTACACTGAAAAGCGTGTGGGAGCGCAACATTCAGCGAACATAGGATGGTAGCGTTGGGTGACACGATATAATCCCCGTCGGCCACAGGCGGATCTGAAGAGACGTCTATATAAGTCACAGCTCGACAGTGTGGGCGGATATAGTCGGCGGAGCATAGCCTTTGTGGCACAGGATCAGGAGTTTCAGCGGCATGTGGTAGGGCGAGTTGAACAACACCAGCAGAGCAGTCGATGAGGGCAGAATGTTCCGACAGTATATCAAGTCCGAGAATGATTTCATGTGCACAGTTCTCTAGGACGTAAAACAGAACAGAAGTATAGGCGTCCAGCAGCAGTGACACGAGCGGTACACATCCCAGTTACAGCTGGTCTAACAAGCTCTCGCGGCTATGCGCCCGTGTATCTGAGGAAAAGAACAAGGCCGCCTGTGACAAACAGCATGTAAAACCGGTTTGCCCATGTGTAGTTGGGGTGGTTTATGAAATACCCCTCAGTTGTGGTAGGACATACATCGGTCAGACTGGTCGATGTTTAAACATTAGATTAATGGAACATCAAGCCTCCCTTAACAATTTTTGTATCGGGATTACACTTGCCCTCGCACTGCAAGTCCTGCGCATGCGCTCCCCGTTTTTTTCGAAACCAGGGTACTTGGCAAAAGTTGAAACCATATGGCCAGAGAATTGTTGGAGGCTTTTTTACATAAACAAAAAGGGTGCCCAGTGTGTCAGTGTACCGTCCTTGAATCTTTATCGCAGCCAATTCCACTTTTTAGAATAGTCGTTTTTAACTGACTGTTGTGTGTCATTCTGTGAAGGGGGATTGGCAATGTGACTCGCGCATGTGCTTGAAGTTGCCTAGGAAGCAAACTTATTTCCAATAAATCAGTTGTTAGTTGGCACCAGTCCTGTCGTTTCTTGTCCTCGTTTGTTGGTGCCTCCCATATTTATTATACTATGCACCAACTAGCCCAAGAACGCGTTTTAGTCAGTTCCTGTATACAACGACGGCGCTGAGCAACTGTGAAGCTCAGCAAATGCTGATAAGATATTTTATTTTGATGTTAAAGTCAATTTTTCCATGGCTCACCTACCGACATCGACACTAGCTTGACGTCAGGCTACAGTACTAATCCTGGTGACTTCTTTGTGCAGTCTGGTTAGTTGTGATGACGTCGGGACCGAAACTTCCAAGATGGCCGTTTGTGCGTCACCAAAACATTGAAAAAGGCCGCTTGTGCATCACCCACGGGGCCACGGGGCGGAGCGGACGTGGAAACGTCACCCTACTTTTGCGCGAACACGTGACGAGAACCTCATACCGTGTTGATGTCAGGGTACAGTAGGAACCGAAAGTAGTTTTTGAAAACATTGTAATTACTTTTTTAGGGTACCCTCACGCTTAGCAGTACATTTTCTGGGCTTTTTGGGGCTTGGCCTTTCATTTGACGCAAAAAAGCGACAACTGAAAATTTTCGTGTCAGTACCACTTTAACTGCTCCACCTGACATACATCCGCTCGCTAATACCTGCACTGAGTGACTACATTATTCCTTTTCCGTTTCATGCGTAGATACCTACATGTAGGCGCATTCGGACGTCTGTAGCATTCAGGATTTAATAATTCATCGACAACTCGAAGCACATGGACAGAAGTAATGCGAATGAGTTCTGCGGAATAGCGCAAGGTGGCGGAAGGATTAAGAAAGGGAAAATAGACAAGATTTTTTTTCTATGAAATCCGTACGGATTTCCTTGTGGCTACATGCTACAAACGGGTGGTTGTCAATTTACCTTTCTTAACCCTTCCGCCCCATTGCGGGATTCCGCAGAACTCATTCGGATTACGCAGTCCTTCAATACCTTTTACTGGTCATGAAGCTGCAGTGAAAGTTTGATATAGGGACAGGAGCAACCGCTAGGGCCGCCCTCGCCCGTGCGTGGGCGTCGAGTGGCCCCGGCGTTGCAATTGTACGGCACGCGTGGGAACTGCCAAACGTGATTCGTTGTACCCGTGAAGGCTGCTTACATCTTCAGAGTGATGTTACCCTCAAGGAAATTCGGCGAATCTCTAATACAGTGCAATTTAGTGTCGAATGAGACCATGAAGGCTGTAAAGGGTGATATGGGATGCACAGGCTTTGAAGTGAGGGAAATTCAAAGCAAAATGAGATTCAAAGAGAGGCTGAGGAAAATGAAGCAGAATAGATGGGCAGAGAAGGTTTTCATGTATTTGTATAGAAAAAGCGTTGACACGCAGTGGAGAAAAATAACTAGGAGGCTCACCAGTAAATATACGGCTAGCAGTGCGGGCGATATGGCAACAAGGAGCATTAAGCGGAAGGTCAGAGAGGCGGAGAGGACTTATTGGATGATAGCGATGGAAAAGAAGCCGGCTCTGAGTAACTACCGAAAGGGAAAAAAACGAAATAAGGAGGGAAATGTTTTATGATAATTCAAGGGGAAGAGCTTTACTGTTTGAGGCAAGGTCGGGCTGCCTTAGAACGCGTAGTTATAAAGCGAGATTCAGTAACGAAGAAGAACAATGTACATGCTGTGGGGGAACTAAGGAAACGATGGAACATGTACTGATTGAATGTGACGATATTCACCCTGGTATACGTGTGGGCACGAGTCTACATGAAGCCTTGGGTTTTAGGGACAACGATGGAAAGCTGAACACGTCCGCGATAGAAATAAGTAAGAGACGGTTAGAGTATTGGTGGCAGAAAAGTAGAGATAAAGTACAAAAATAAATAATGGGGAAAAATAAGGTCATTCTGCCTTAAGAGGCAGAGAGATGGACCGTGAATTTATATTTTTTTGGTATAATAACATAGATTTAATCAATGTAGATAAGGCATTAGGCCAACATGAAACAAGGAAGCTTTTTTTTTTGTTCCCTATTTTTTTTTTTTTTTGCGAGCCTGGTGGCAGATATGTCACCGCCCCGTTATAAAGCGGACGCTCATAGCATCCATCCATCCATCCATCCGGCGGCAGCGGGGACGGCAGGCACTGCAGGAGACCGCGGCAGAAGGCAAGAGCCCACGAGCGCACGTCATACCAGCGTGTACATTGGTTCGTTCAATGTTTGTTTTTAAATGCGGAGCATATCTTGGCCAACTTCGGCGACTTTGAGCGTATCTATCTATCTAGCCGCATACGACTTCGTGCTCTCCTGGTCGTATCGTTAATGGGATTTATACCAAATTTGGTATGGCATAACATGACTGTATGACGAACATAAATAGCTGGTCATATCATGAAAATCATGACTAACTTGTCATAAAAAGTATGATTTACATGCCACGCTCATGGCGCGCTCGCGGCCGTTTGGTCAGCTTGATATTGTCACGTGGTCGTGACGTCGACGAAGGCAGAAGTCAGTAGGTCCAAAATGAAACTGTTTATTAGGCCGAACTTGTGGCCGGTAAACAGAAAGTCAGATTACAGCAATACACACTGCACTGATAGCGGCGAACAGAGCGTCGGCCGTCGATCAACTCAACCTCGTTGGAACGCGCCGGCTTTTATAAATCACGCGTCGAACATTCTAGCCTTATCACTGGTCGTCGCGCAAGCTCTGGAATAATCTTGAGTGTTCGGGTGCTGTGCGAAATGTTAACAGAACGATCTAAAATGAACGTGAAGCTTCTCGAACACTCAGGGGCGATCTGCGCCGAGCATTGCTCACAGTTTTTGTCGGCTTAAACAGGGTACATCAAAATAACACGCGTGGCAATGCCCCCTCTGAAAAAGCATCGCCCCGATGCTTAAAACAGAACATGGAACAAAAATGCATGTAACAATAAATATCAACAATAAAGCAAGAAAAAAAAACTTGAGTCCGCAGGTCCCTTAACGCGCATGGAACGGTTTAAGGCGCACCACATGCACGACCTCGGGACGTGCCCGACGTCGCTGAGAGTTCGAGATGCCATCCGGGACAACCTCGTAGTCGTGCGCCGAGACGTCGAAGCACCCTATACGGTCCGAAGTATCGTCGCAGAAGTTTTTCACTCAGTCCACATCGTCGTATCGGTGTCAAGACCCAGACACGGTCACCGGGCTAGTATTCTGCATGTCGTCGTCGAAGGTTGTAGCGATCGCTGTCAGTCTTTTGTTGGCACTGGATGCGTAGACGGGCGAGTTGCCGGGCTTCTTCGGCGCGCTGGAGGTACACGGCGACGTCGATGTTTTCCTCATCGATGACGTTGGGTAACATGGCATCGAGCGTCGTTGCCGGGCTCCTTCCGTAGACCAACTTGTATGGCGTCATCTGCGTCGTTTCTTGGACGGCCGTATTGTATGCGAAGGTCACGTACGGAAGGATTGCATCACACGTCTTGTGCTCGACGTCGACGTACATGGCCAGCATGTCGGCGATGGTCTTGTTGAGACGCTCGGTGAGGCCATTGGTCTGTGGGTGGTAGGCGGTGGTCCGGCGGTGGCTTGTGTGGCTGTACCTCAAGATCGCTTGAGTTAACTCCGCTGTAAACGCCGTGCCTCTGTCGGTAATGAGGACCTCTGGGGTGCCATGACGCAGGACGATGCCCTCAACGAAGAACTTTGCTACCTCGGCGGCGCTGCCTTTGGGTAGGGCCCTTGTTTCGGCGTAGCGGGTGAGATAGTGGTAGCTACGACGATCCACTTGTTTCCGACAGCCGACGTCGGGAACGGCCCCAGCAAGTCCATGCCGATTTGCTGGAACGGTCGGCGAGGTGGTTCGATGGGCTGCAAAAGTGCCGCTGGCCTTGTCGGCGGTGTTTTGCGTCGCTGACAGTCCCGGCATGTCCTCACGTAACGGGTGACGTCGGCGGTAAGGCGGGGCCACAAGTACTTTTCTTGTATTCTCGCGAGCGTGCGGGAAAACCCGAGGTGGCAAGCCGTCGGTTCGTCGTGCAGGGCTTGCAGAATTTCTGGTCGCAGTGCCGAAGGTACAACGATAAGGTAGCTGGCTCGGGCCGGAGAGAAGTTCTTCTTTACGAGGATGTTGTTTTTCAAGAAAAATGATGCCAATCCTCGCCTGAATACTTTTGGGACAACAATGGACCTGCCCTCTAGGTATTCCACCAGACCCCTCAGTTCCGGGTCGGCTCGCTGTCGTTCGGCGAAGTCGTTGGCACTTATGGCTCCCAAGAAGCTGTCATCATCCTGGTCGTCGGGCGGTGGTGGGTCGACGGGGGCACGAGACAGGCAATCGGCGTCGGAGTGTTTCCTTCCGGACTTGTACACGACGGTAATGTCGAATTCTTGAAGTCTTAGGCTCCACCGTGCGAGGCGACCTGAAGGGTCCTTCAAGTTAGCTAGCCAACACAAGGCGTGGTGGTCGCTCACAACTTTGAAAGGCCTGCCGTAGAGGTAGGGGCGAAACTTGGATGTTGCCCAGATGATGGCAAGGCACTCCTTTTCCGTTGTAGAATAGTTGGCTTCCGCCTTGGATAGCGACCGGCTAGCATAACTGATGACCCTTTCCAGTCCGTCAGACCTCTGCACAAGCACTGCGCCGAGTCCAACACTGCTTGCGTCGGTGTGTACTTCAGTTTCGGCGTATTCGTCGAAATGCGCAAGTATTGGTGGCGTCTGTAGGCGTCGTTTAAGTTCTTCAAATGCTTCGACTTGCGCAGTTTCCCACTTGAATTCCACGTCGGCTTTCGTGAGGTGAGTTAGCGGCTCGGCGATACGTTAAAATTCCTTGACGAAGCGTCTGTAGTAGGCGCACAAGCCGAGAAATCGCCGCACGGCATTTTTGTCAGTTGGCGGCGGGAAGGCGGCGACAGCAGCCGTTTTTCGCGGGTCCGGGCGAATTCCAGACTTGCTGATAACGTGGCCCAAGAACAAGAGCTCCTCGTACGCGAAGCGGCACTTCTCTGGCTTCAGGGTGAGTCCGGAATTCTTGATTGCTTGAAGTACCGCTTCAAGGCGCCGGAGGTGTTCGTCGAAGTTTGAGGCAAACACAACGACGTCGTCCAAGTACACGAGGCACGTCTGCCACTTCAAGCCGGCCAACACCGTATCCATAACGCGTTGGAAAGTCGCAGGAGCCGAGCAAAGGCCAAAGGGCATGACCTTGAACTCGAACAGGCCATCTGGTGTTATAAAGGCAATCTTTTCTCGGTCTCTCTCGTCGACTTCTGTTTGCAGTAGCCGGTCTTGAGGTCCATCGACCAAAAGTACTTCGCGTTGTGGAGTCGATCCAGAGTGTCGTCTGTCCGTGGGAGAGGGTACACGTCTTTCTTTGTAATCTTGTTCAGGCGACGATAATCGACGCAGAAACGAAGGGTTCCGTCCTTCTTCTTCACTAACACCACGGGTGACGCCCACGGACTTTTGGACGGCTGAATGATGTCGTCGCGTAGCATTTCGTCAACTTGTTTCTTCACGGTCTCGCGTTCTCGCGTCAACACTCTGTACGCGCTCTGACGGACTGGTCGGGCACTTTCTTCTGTTATGATGCGATGTTTCGCGACTGGGGTCTGTCGAATTCTTGACGACGCCGAGAAGCAGTCCTTGAATTGCAGGAGCAGTGCTTTGAGCTCGTCTTGTTTGGCCTTCGGAAGGCTCGGGTTGACGTCGAATTCTGGTTCCGGGACCACGATTCGTCGAAACAGGTTCGGCAGCATCGAAGAGGGCGAAAGCGTTGCTGACGGCCACGCATTCGTCGATGTAGGCGACCGTCGTACCAATGTTGAGGTGCCTATATTCGTGGCTGAAGTTTGTCAGCACTACCTTTGCTTTACCGTCACGCAGCTCAGCTATACCTCTTGAGACGCAAATTTGATGGTGCAGGAGTAGGTACTGATCGCCCTCGATGACGCCTTCAAGGTTCGCGGGTTTTTCGGTACCGACGGAAATAATGACGCTGGAGAGCGGAGGCACAGTCACCTGCTCTTCTATCACATTCAACGCGTGGTTCCCTGGCGTCGCGTCGGGCTGGAGCGCTTTTTCTGAGGTTAGTGTTATCGACTCAGACCTCAGGTCGATGACGGCGCCGTGGTCACTTAGGAAGTACATTCCAAGTATCACATCCCTGGAGCAGTGTTGTAGGATTACAAAGCTCGCAGGATAAGTCCGGTCATTGATGGTGACTCTCGCCGTGCAGACTCCAATTGGCGTTATCAGGTGGCCTCCAGCTGTCCGGATTTCGGGTCCACTCCACACGGTCTTTACTTTCTTCAGCTTGCCGGCGAATGGCCCACTGACGACGGAATAGTCGGCCCCAGTGTCGACGAGAGCGGTGACGTTGTGGCCGTCGATGAGAACGTCGAGGTCGCTAGTCCGTCGCCATGCGTTACGGTTAGGTCGCGGCGTCGGATCACGGCTGCATCGATTTGTTGCGCTGCTTCCACGCTGCGTCGTCAGGTCTTCCTCGACCCGCGTCGTTTCGTCAGCAGGGCTCTCTCTACTTCGCGTCGTGTTCAGCAGGTTTCCTCGTGGCAGCGTCGTCGGCGTCGGCGGAGGATCTTCGGTAGTTCGACGTACAGCAACCGCACCTCCATCGATTGCTGCCCTTAGTTTTCCGGGTAAGGGCTCGGAGATCGGCCCCGATCCGGGCTGGTGTACTGCCTACGATGCGATGAGGTGTAGCGGCCTGGCGACGGCGAACGGGAGGGTCGTCGGGGTGTCCACTGCGCTCCTGCGAGGTAGTCGGCAATGTCTTGTGGTCGTTCACCCCGCTGTGGACGAGGCGCATTGACGGCGAAACCGCGTAGCCCCATCTGTCGGTACTGGCAACGCCGGTAGGTGTGGCCGGCCTCGCCGCAGTGGTAGCAGAGTGGACGGTGGTCAGGGGCGCGCCAAACGTCGGTCTTCCTCGGAGCGCAGCGCTGACCGGTAGGGGGGCCGTATGGCGTCGGTGGCGGTGGCGGCGGAGCCTGGCGGCGGAACTGCGGTGGTGCAGCGTCCTGACGCGGCCTTGGAGGAGCGTTGCGGCAGACTGCAGCGGCGTAGCTCATAGCTTCCGGCTGAGGCTGTGGTGCTTCGGGAATTCCAAGTGATTGCCGAACTTGCTCGTGGACAATGTCGGCGATCGAATCCACTTGCGGCTGCGGCGAGGGTAACAGCTTGCGCAGCTCCTCCCACACGATCGCTCGGATGGTCTCGCGCAGGTCTTTTGTGCTGAGGCCATGAGCTTCGGCGTAGTTCGTTGTTGAAGAGCGACGGTCGTACTGTCTTGTGCGCATCTCAAGTGCCTTTTCGATTGTCGTGGCCTCAGTAAGGAAGTCGTCGACAGTCTTGGGCGGGTTGCGGACAAGTCCCGCAAACAGCTCTTGCTTAACACCTCGCAACAGGAACCGGAGCTTCTTCTCCTCAGCCATGGCGGGGTCGGCGTGCCGGAACAGTCTCGTCATCTCTTCCGTGAAGAGCGCCACGGTTTCATTTGGCAGCTGCATACGTGTTTCCAGCAGAGCTTCGGCTCTCTCCTTGCGGACGACGTTTCTGAAGCTGTCCAGGAATGCGGCGCGAAAAAGGTCCCAGGTTGTGAGTGTGGCTTCTCGGTTCTCGAACCATGTCCGAGCGGAATCTTCCAGGGCGAAATAAACGTGGCGCAACTTGTCATCCTCGGTCCAGTTGTTGAAAAGGGCGACGCGGTCGAACTTTTCGAGCCAGCTCTCAGGGTCTTCGAGTGATGAGGCCCGGAAGGTGGGTGGCTCCCTGGGTTGATGTAGCCGGATCGGTGTAGGGGCCGCTGGGGCGGTCATCGTTCCGGTCGAGGTCGATGTCATGGTCTTGGGCTGCCTGGTGGTTTCGGGAAGTATCCCGTACTCCGGCTGGAGTCCCTTCTGCCTGCGGCTGGTTCGAGGATCGGGGCGTTCTTTGGCGTCGGCTTCTTCGTGGCTTGGGCCCGGGTCAGTGCTCCGTGGGGGCGTCCGGATCATGAACGAAGCAGCACCTCCACCAGATGTCACGTGGTCGTGACGTCGACGAAGGCAGAAGTCAGTAGGTCCAAAATGAAACTGTTTATTAGGCCGAACTTGTGGCCAGTAAACAGAAAGTCAGATTACAGCAATACACACTGCACTGATAGCGGCGAACAGAGCGTCGGCCGTCGATCAAATGAACCTCGTTGGAACGCGCCGGCTTTTATAAATCACGCGTCGAACATTCTAGCCTTATCACTGGTCGTCGCGCAAGCCCTGGAATAATCTTGAGTGTTCGGGTGCTGTGCGAAATGTTAACAGAACGATCTACAACGAACGTGAAGCTTCTCGAACACTCAGGGGCGATCTGCGCCGAGCATTGCTCACAGTTTTTGTCGGTTTAAACAGGGCACATCAAAATAACACGAGTGGCAATATACACCAAATTTGGGATTGAGTGACGTGACTGTATGACGAACATAAATAACAGGTGGTAATATGCAAATAATGACCTGCATGTCATGAACAACATGATTTGCATGCCACGCTCGTTTGGTTGGCTTGATATACACCAAACTTGGTATTGAGTGACGTGAATGTATGACGAACAAAAATGACAAGCGGTAATATGGAAATCATGACTTGTCATGTGCGACATGACTTGCATGCCACGCTCATGGCGCGCTCGCGGCTGTTTCGTTAGCTTGATATACACCAAATTTGGTATTGAGTGACATGACTGTATGACGAACAAAAATTACAAGTGGTAATACGGAAATCATGATTGTCATGTGCGACATGACTTGTGTGTGCCACGCTCATGGCGCGCTCGCGGCCGTTTCATTAGCTTGATATTCACCAAATTTGGTATTGAGTGACATGACTGTATGACGAACACAAATGACCAGTGGTATTATGGAAATCATGACTTGTCATGTGCGACATGACTTGCATGCCACGCTCATGGCGCGCCCGCGGCCGTTTTGTTAGCTTGATATACACCAAACTTGGTATTGAGTGACGGGACTGTGTGACGAACATAAATGACAAGCGGTAATATGGAAATCATGACTTGTCATGTGCGACATGACTTGCATGCCACGCTCATGGCGCGCTCGCGGCTGTTTCGTTGGCTTGATGTACACCAAATTTGGTATTGAGTGACATGACTGTATGACGAACATAAATTACAAGTGGTAATACGGAAATCATGATTGTCATGTGCGACATGACTTGCGTGTGCCACGATCATGGCGCGCTCGCGGCCGTTTCATTAGCGATATTCACCAAATTTGGTATTGAGTGACATGACTGTATGACGAACACAAATGACCAGTGGTATTATGGAAATCATGACTTGTCATGTGCGACATGACTTGCATGCCACGCTCATGGCGCGCCCGCGGCCGTTTTGTTAGCTTGATATACACCAAACTTGGTATTGAGTGACGGGACTGTGTGACGAACATAAATGACAAGTGGTAATTTGGAAATCATGACTTGTCATGTCACTTGTCACCTAGAAGAGCTGAAACATTTTCTGAAGGTCCTCAAGTTGGCAAGCATTTAACCCTTGTTGTTCGCCTAGGCGACAAAACAAACCAAAAACAAAAGATGCCAAGAACGAGACAATGCTTGGCGGAGGTGCAGAACGGTGCGCATTTTTCCTGTAAGGACCACTCACTCTACAAGTCTAGTCATCGCCATTACGTCCATGCAATCAATAGGCGGCACCGACAGGAAGCACAAGGATGGTGTTGATGTTGTCGCAAAATATTGATATATCGTTCATTTGCTGCGATTTAGACTTGTCTTACGAGGTAAGCGACGCCCAAATGAAATGTTACAACCTCTACGAGCCTAATACAAATTTAACTCCGGAATACTGACGATAGTAGGCTACATAGACATTAGCCGCAATATAGATTTGAGGTATTTTGGGGACATGAGCGCACTGGCCAGAAATTGTTGGAGCTGGCCCGACCATATTGTCAGTCGCAAAAAACTGTTTTTTCTCAACTTCAATTAAAGTGGACTTAGCTTTTTTAGAAAAAAAAAGCGCTACATGTATATACGATCTGGCCTAGAATAGTTATATTTCTACGGCGCTGTTATTTCCAGCTCAGTTAGCTCGGTAGTTTTGCAATACTACTACTATATATTTTTTAGGAGTTAGACGAGCCCAAAACCACGGTATAATTATCAGGCACTTCGTAGTGGAGCGCTAATTTCTACCGCTTGTGTTCCTTAACGAGCTCTTAAATCAAGGAGGCTCGTGCACTTGCAGTGGCCTCAAGCATTTCGTCTTCCAAAAAGTGCGACCGCCGCGGCCGGGAACGAAACCACGTCGTTTGCGACAGCAGTCTAACACAGTACCTAATCTATCACCGCAGCAGTTTGCGCTTTGCAAATTTTTCTAGCTTTGTATTTTTTTTTTCTTTTATAAATCCGATGATAAGCAGGTCAACAAACATATATATTTAATGCGCATTCCTAGGAACCTCAGCTGTCTCTGTGGGGTACGTTGTCTCGTGACTCAATAGCGTAATTTTTTGGGATAAGTGGTGTCGAAAGGTCCGTGCGTAAAGTCAAAATCTCATAAAGCATGTCAATGGATGTCTATAGAACTCTGCAAATGAGGAAGTATAATAGGGGTTCATCCACAAAACGTCCGCGTCGTCTAAGTTACATCAGGTAGCATCATAGTCCAAACGAAATTTTCTATTTTGACTCCTTGTTCTAGTCACGGGTTTGCGGTAGAGGAAACAGGTCATAATTTCTCTCACCGGCAGTTCAACTAAACAACATTGTTAACGGTCCGCAATGAGTGCGAACGCTTTCTTAGTTTTCATGCAAAAAAATGCTATGAGTAGCACTTTGAAATAAGAAAACATAGCGGTATATTTTTAGTGGGACGTCAGGTGGAAAGGCGGTTAAAACTGTCTGATGGGTAGACAAATTTATGTATTCTTGCGTTACAGTGTGCGCAACCAGAAGGTACACTTGATTACTTTGTCTACGACACAGCTCATACATGTATGTAAGTCTGCTGGACGTAACGCTAATCTTCTTTATTGTTTTCTGCAATAGTAAGCAGGCAGATTTCGCGGGCGAATTTCTTCCAACCATGAGATGTATAGCGCGCAAAAAACAAAAACAAAAAAAAAAACATGAACACAAAGGATGAAAAATTGATTCGTTCAATAGTTTTCAACAGATTTTGATCAATTAGCTTGTAATAAAACTAATAAAATTGTGATGTTTCGAGGGAATCCTGCTTGATCGATTGTGTAGATGCAGCTCCAAACACGAGAGGAAAAATAGGAACATACAAATGCGCCGTAATATATAGCCAGGTTTAAATTTCGTGCATTATTTTCTATTATATTTTATATCTTCTATTAATAAATTTGTTTTCTAAATGGCTTCTTTACCTGACTCAAATGATCTAGTGATGGTAAAGTAAATATACGAACTTTGTACATGAAGCTATCGTAATGAAAAGTCGTAGTAAGATTTATTTCCAGTAATTATATAAAAATACATGGTGATTGCGGTGGGTGATAGATCCTGGTGGAATTATTGTTGCAGGTGAACAGCTGGAGAGGAAAATAATAAGAGCCATCCACTTAGGAAACGTGTGATGCGCAGAAATGCAGTGTCAGTAGAATTAAGCGCGAAATGTAAAGTTTCTGTAGTACTAGAATGCGACTTAAGCAAAGTGCACTTTTGCGAAGGAGTCCCAAAGATTGTACTTTGTTTCCACAGTTGGATAGACTTTCTTTGGCAGCTGTATATGCGCCTGTGCTCGTCTCTTCTTCCTTTTTTGGTCCGTCTTGTTTGCGCTAAAGTTTTTTTAAATGCGATGTACCAACTAGGCCCAACCGAAGTTTTATTGTATATAGAAGATCGACTTTTGATTATATCTCCACAATGCAACTAAGAAAACATTTAAAATGTTGGAGAAGCACATACGCATCTATATATATATATATATATATATATATATATATATATATATATATATATATATATATATATATATATATATGTCTTGTTGACATGCGAGCCCCCCCCCCCCGAACAAAATTCCTGGCTACGCCACCGCTATATAGTACCGAGTTTTCTCGGCTCAGTTAGCGTTCCTCTCCAGTGTGCGCTCGACCTTATTAAGGCGAAAGCCTTTAATGTCTCATGCTCACGTCCGTCCGTCACTGTCCGTCCTTCCCTCCGTCTAAGCTCTGGCACGGTGTCAGGTGGCCGCCCGGGCGCGCGAACGGACGCCGGTCGCGTCGGACTCTACAGTGCTCGCGCTTTGCTTGCGTAGCGTCGCTGTGCCCAGCGTTTCCAATCATGCAAGGAGGGAGACGCGCGCATCGCGTTCCATTCTGACCAACCCCGTCTCAATGGACACAGGCGTTCGCGGAACACGCTTTGGAATTTACAACGGCGTCTTCGGCTGAGCCGCACTGGCACCGTGGAGGTGGAAAGGAAGTTACGTCAAACACCGCCCGAGTTTCGCACCCCTCTACGCGCCAGACGAACGTGGGAACCCCAAAACTCGAATCCGCGACAGCAGCGCCGTCTGCGAGAGACGCCATTGAGCAGACGACAATTTCCAGCGTCCTGTTTGTACTGGCAATAAGAGCGAAATGACGGAAAACCAAACAATGAGCGACGCTTGCGAGACGCTACGTGTCCAGTGGGTGTGCGTCTGTTCTCTAGGCGGTTGTGCCGCAGCAGTCCTGCACCAACTCGACTACGGTTACGGTAACTTTTGCAGCCGTATTTCATTGGACAGTGGAGACGACGCAAAAGTAACCGTGTGCAAGCACGGCCTGGCGATGTACTCCTTACGCACGTTTTCCCTCCTGTCCGACCGTGTTCTGCGGCAGCGCCAGCTGTACATTACGCCTGCACTGACGGTACGTCGCTGCGCCGTCTGCCAACGCGCGCTGAACGATGGGATTGCACCACGCTCCACCGTCGATCTCCACGGTGGTGCGGTGGCGTGCACCTCGTGTGGTGGCCGGCCCATCCGAACGTGCGGCACCGCACGCGTGGCACCCAGGCGAACATACGGCACCGCACGAGTGCACAGAAAACGCCACCGGTGCCGCCAGCCGAAGATGCCAAAAGTGTCCATCAATTTAAGAGATGGAACGCGGATGGCGTCTGAACGATGCCCAAAGCGCGAGAAAATACGAACGCATGCGAACGGAGGCAGATTAGTCCCGCGTCTCGCTGCGGTTCGCGGTAAAAAATTAAAAAAGGAAAACACGCAGACATTCCGTTTATGTGCCATTCCACTGAGAGTGTAAAAGAAAAAAAGACATGGCATAGTCCGTCGAATGGCCACAACCTTTCGCCGAACACACTTTGAAATGTACAAAGTGTCCTTCAATTTTGGTCTCAGTTGTCTCGTGTTTGATATAAAACTGGTATTTCTCTTTGTAACGCGCTCAAGCTGCTGCGTTGGCGAAGTTACCTTGCGTGGATGCGTCGCTGAGCGCTGTGCACTCACCATGCTGCATGCAAATCTGTTTTTGTGCTGTTTGTATCATGATTATTACTGGTGTTGCATCTGTGAGTACACCGTGGAGCTTCGAAAAGTTAGTTTCTTTATCGCTGGTCTTCCCGAACTTTGATGTGACCGGGATTATCAGAAGTTCTTCTGAAGTTTGGTCAAGTTAGGCAAAATTTCGATGATGCTTTTTTTTCCTACTGTATGACATCGATCAGTTAATTGAGTATATTGGAGAGTGTACTCATGGCGCGTGCGATGCAATCCTGACAAGCAAGTCTCACAGCGTTCGGTTCCTCCGCGTTCATGCGCTCTAGGAGGCGGGCGAAGTACTACTTGCTTACTCGGCGGCGCCGGTTTATCAAACCCGGCGCCGCCAAGCGTACAGAATTGTGGCCTGTATGCGTTTCTGTATGCGTATCTGTATGCGCCGCTTTCCAGTAAGTGGTGCCCTTTCGATCTTGGGCTTGTGGGTGAGGCGTCGTTTCTGCTATGGCGGTCTGATATTTTACAGAGGTGACTTCTCATCTAACGTTTCCACAGAGAACACGGAGGCGACAAGCAAAAAGGCACAGTTTCACCGCAAGGGCGCGGCAATGAATGCGATAGCAACAAATTGTAATGGTATACGAAGTGAGGCTGGCATTTAAGGTGAAAGCTTAAGCGCAAACAAAACGGACCACAAAGCATAAAAAAGACGAGCACTGGCGCTTACTAACAACTCAGCAAACTCTTTTGGATCCGATCTCACGCAACTCTACAAAACGCTGGTTTAAGAGAATACGGCCGCTCCAGGGGCACTCTTCGCACATTCTCTTTTCGTTGAGAGCGCAGCACGTAGAAGGATATACCAGCCGCCTGCTTAAGGATGCCGAGATGCGAGATAACGCGCGCGCCAGCGACGACCGCGCTCGTAAAATCAAAGGTCGCAGTGGCTGCTCGAAGGAGGGACCCCCACCCCTCGCGTTTTTTCACCCTCGTTAAAGCCGGGCGGGGCGTTTCCTCTCTGCTTGAGCATTCAATGGCCGGTCTAACAGGCGGGGGGATCTTATCGCATGCGCCTCGAAGTGACAGAGATGGGCCGGCTCGTTTGATCTCCGCGTCAGCCCAGTTCGTCGCCCCCACTCGCACGCTATAGACCTTATGCAAAATTGCTGCCATCTGTCGGAGGTCTCGCGAAGCTACCGCTTCGGCGCCATGTTGGAGGCTTGCGTCCGAATCGTATTGCTGTCGCTGCTATAGCTTCTTGTTTGTATCTGCTTTGACAGTGGGCAATCGGGGCACAAAAACGTCAGATGAGTGTGTGTAAGGGCCTGTACACGTTACCGGCATTGTACAAGCTTGTCGTTGAGAATGAAGCCATGCGCTAGTTTATAAGTTTTGTATGTGTTTAAAGTGTAGCGAATAAAGAGTTCGTGGCTATCTGAATATCATGAGTGTAGTTTTGGTAGGAGGCTTTACCGCGCTACAAGGCGAGGCACAGCGATGACGGTAAAAAAGTGCTGCTGATGCATATCAAAGTATATTTCGTAAGAGAGTCTACGTCGGCCTGATGTATAGGGCATTTAATATTAAATAAAGCTTTGTCCATTTTTTATATTTTTGACAAGAAATATTTTGCTGCTGTAGCAACCATCGTATATGTTATGTATATAATTATCGCACGATTAAAATGTAAAAAATTTCCGATTTCACGCACGTGAAAAAGGAAAATGAAAAGTGTTATTCGCTCTAAGAAGTAGGTGCTGATTAGTTGGTATTTTATTGAATATCCGTGCGACATTATGCTCATAAATATCACGATACGCCAAGAATGTTCGCGTTCCCATCGTCGCTTTCGGGGCCTACTGATGCCTTACAATTTCAACCCGTTCCAGCAAGACAGTTTTGCGTCGCCGACTGAACGCTTGCGAAACTACCTCAGCGCGTAACCAACGGTAGCGCACCCACGGTCTAATCTAACACATCTGCCGGAACAGCCTTTCTTCAGATTTTCGTACGAAAAGTGCACACACAAGCATCTGTTAACTTTTTTTAACTCACAGTGGTGGATGCGGGATTTTTTCCGAGCGGGGATCAGCTTTTGTGAAAACCTGATATGTGCTCTTCTTGGGGTATAAATAAAAAAAAAGCAAGGGGATACGGAAAGGCCATCCTGGTCGCCCCTCTGTATTTATTGGCAATGATGGCACCTCAAATCCTTGAAGTATACGCGGAGTAAGGCAATACGCGCGCAAAGCATCTCGCCAAGCGCTACCTTGTTAAACTCCCCAATCGAAAACAAACTACGAACACGCCCCAGCCAATGGCGTGACCAGGGGTGGCACACAGGGCCTGTGCCCCCTCCCGAATTTTTTTTCTTTTGTGCCATGGGATACAGAGCACAAAACGACACTCGACCACACTTACCTGCCCGTTCCCCGGACCCCACGTCGGATAAAATGCGCCCCCCCCCCCCCCCCACCCTCGAAACAAATTTCTGGTCCGTTCGCTGAGAATTGATTACGCGCACGAGTAGCTATCTAATATTAATTGTTATCGCAATGTAATAAACCCAGCAAGGCTGTCAACAGCAGCGCAGGCACGCCCGAGTAGCCGCGATCGGTGCAGCTTTGAAGCTCGTACACGAAGCCGGTTTGTCTGTGTCTACAAGCACGCGCCACGAAAACTGTTTCGTTTCGGCATGACATGAAAGTGTTCTCTGATGAGTACCGATGCTGTCACATACCGCATCTATTAAGAACGGCGAACGTAAACACGGCGTCAGTCGTAAGCAGCAGCCGGAACAACGGAACGATCTGCCGCTGCTCGTCGGCCGCGAAGAAATATAATAACATGGAGGTTAGTTTCCTGCAAACCTTTATGCAACATTCGAATTTCCTCAATCTGAGCAACACGGCACACGAAAATATCTCGGAATAGCCGCTCCTATCAGCTGCCACACGTCGACGCGTACGCTCCCTGTGCGCACATGCAGAGAGCGCCTAGCCTTCAACATGGCGGAAACGCGTAAGGCGGCCGCTAGATGGCAGCAGATTTTGCATAAGGTCTATTACCCGCGGGTAGAACCTACGATGTGCTGGGGGATCTTATTAATTTGGACTTTATACGAGACATGGCGGCGACGGCAACGGCAACAACTCGTCGAGACTGTCCATACAATTTCTAGCGCAATAAAACACCTTTACTTTACGAAGGCCCGGCTACGACTTATTCGTCTTCAGCGGCAGGACGACCGCGAGCCCCGAGCGTCATCGCGCCAAGCCCAATAATCGTTCTCTTTTTTGTTCTCCTTCGCCGGCGCCCCCCGTACTATACATCCCGCATACATCGAAGTCGAGTGCGTTTCCTGCACATGCAGACCTCTTGCAGAGGCATCGGACTTCTAAGTGCTCTAATACAGGCGGCGCATATCTACGGCAAAACAAAAAGCGCACTTGAGAATAAATAGGCCCTAGCATGCACTCTGCCTCTCGTACACCTTGGCCTGACATTTCCAAAACAATGGGAGGTTATATAAAAGCGCTAAACCATTTTTTCCTCGCCTCATTCAATCCGCACCACCACTGCGGCAGCCTTTCCGACCATGGGCGGCAAGCGCCGCGATGCGGAGGAGCGAGCCACGCCCACCTCTGAAATTACACTCTCTCCGAGCGATTGGGACGGCCGGAGAGAAACAGGCGCGCAATCTCAGAGGCCATGCGCTCGGCTGCTTTGTGCCGTCGGCGTCGCCGTCATGCCCCGTACCCAACAAACCACCAACCTCCCGAAAATGTCCCAAAAAAGTTTTGGTGGGACATATACTACTTCCCAGAAAAAACCCTACAGCGCCAAAAAATGTCCCGAGTACGCTTTAGCAACCAGCAATTTCCAACTTTGGTGTCATCCCAGAGACCTCGAAATAAGGGTTTCTCATTAATATCTCGGCTTCTATTCATAATGACGAAGCGGTTTTTTGTGTGTGGCATCTAGACATCTAAATGCACATGCCTGCCAAATTTCATGCACCTAAATCCAGTGGTGTAGCCATGGGCATGGGCGGGAGTGGCACACCGGTGAATACAATGCACCGTGGCACTCCTGCATTTGGCTACACCACTGGATTTAAGTACACAAAATTTGGTTTGCAGGTGCACTTACACATGTAAATGCTGCGCACAAAAAAATGCGCTTCGTTGTAGTAATGCGTGTTTGTGACATTTGTGCTAAGTAAACGAGGTTTACTTTTAAAACTGATTACACTAATAGCAAAAATATACATTTTAATAAATGCCCAGGGCCTTGAGGATTGGCATAAATAACTATGTAAATACAGAAATGATTCATTTTCAGCTGATCTTGTGCAATCTAGCCCAAATAGAAGAACCTTCATTGCAAGGTTTTTCTCATCTTGCTCTGTTTCTAAATATCTGAAAGAAAGCAGAACCACAGAGCAGAATCTCGAGACACCTACAGCATTGCTAACACTGTGTGTACCCTTCCCGCGTGCGCCCTGTCCTCGAAACTCATGTGCCGCCTGCCACATATGCAAAACGAATATACAAGAGAATGAGTACAGCTTACGTAAAGTAATTGCAGCCTAAGCAC
>JALIZH010014476.1:0-40798 GCA_030522465.1 Rhipicephalus appendiculatus
CTGCGTATATGGAGTGCTTGATAAATGGTATTTTCTCTAGGAGGGAGGGAGAGCTCGCATGGTGACACTAAACAAGAAGGGTGAAAGGCCCACACCCTGAGGAGTGCCCCTGGTCCCAAGGAGAAACTTTCCACTCGTAACTTTCCCTACGTTAAACTCGGCTGTCCTTTCTTTTAAGGAAATCCACAATGTAGCTATACATTCACTACTCTACATTCCTTTTGGTTGAATTGGCTAGGATCAATTCGTGTGACACGTTGTCAAATGCTTCACTAACGTCCAGTCCAAGAATAGTGCGTGTGGCTCTAATGGGAGCGTGATGGAGAATGTTGTTTTGAATTTGCCACATAATGTCTTGTGTGGATAGATTTGGCCTGAAATCGATCATAGTATCAGAAAGAGCCTCTCTCTTTCTACATATTCATTGAGTCTGTTTAAGATTACGTGTTTTATAACTTTATCGAGACATGAAGTAAAGAGAACTAGGAAGGAGGTTTTCCAAATGCCTGGCTTGGATATGAACTTTACTTTGGCGTGCTTCCAACAGGTCGGTATTGTTCCCTCTTTCCAGTGGTTGTTGAAGAGCTCGGTAACCTGGTTTACAGAGTTGTTGTCTAAATTGCGCAGCATTTTAATAGTGATTCTATCTTCAACGGCTGCTGCCATGGTTTTGATTTGGTTTAGGACTGCCCTAACTTCGCATCCAGTAATCTCTCTATCGAGTGCCTCGTTGTTTTCCCCGCTATAAGCATCTGCCATCGGGAGATCCGCGTTAGTGTTGAAATAGCGTTCCTTCAGCTCTTTAATAAGCACATTGTCTCCTGAAAAGGAGTGCACTATGTGCATCTTGCACGAGGGTTGACACCCACTCTTCGAGGTTCTGCAAATACAGTCGAACCCGTTTATAATGAACTCGAAAGTGTCACGATAAGTGGTCGTTATGTATATCAGTTTTCGTTGTATATGGCCTCGCCCTTAACCCTTTCAGACGCCACCTATGAAGAACTGTCTGTAAATGGGTCAAAATAATATAACGTTATTTCAAGGCACTCAGTATACTATTGCAACAAAAATAATGTCATAATATGTTCATTTATGTGTGTTATAGTAACTTATTCTAATTAAGTTCTAATTAAATATCTGTTTATCCTGAAGTCATCCATGCTCTATTTTGGCATAAATAGAATGAAATATATGGGTAGAAATATAGTACAAATTCATTATTCGTTATGTCCATTTAGAGCAAAGAAAAAGTCGCAGGACGCGGCTCATCGAACGACTCGTCGAACAGGGTAGTGCCTTCAGAAAATGTGATCATACGCAACAGTACGCTGCGAAATGAAGTTAAATGAAGACAAATTACTATGCAGCAGGTTCAATCTATCCGAAGATCAATGTATCTCGCTCTCTCTTAGCCCCTAGTTGATACAAGAAGCAAAAACAAACCATGTACACAATTGTGTACATAGCGTCTCAAAGGGTTAAAAACGTGCACTTAGCGGCCAAACAATTTTTTTTCTTTTCTGTGTATTTTTGTTAAAAAGTGCCAGCAGCCCCTCAAGTGACAAGTTAGGCCTTTTCGCGTGTTAAGCGAAGTGCGCTGTGTGCTCACTAGTGAATTAAACCACGTTCGCACACACGCCGTTTTACTGAAGCGCGGTACGACCACGTGGAACCAATCGTTCCTGGCTAGTTGCGTGCAGCAGGTCGCTTACTCGGCTCTCGCCGTCGCACGGGCCGTTTGCAGGCTAATGTATGCACGCGTTAGTGCGTTTTTCGCGCATGCTTCACTCCGGGTCGTGCTCGGGTGCGGCGATAGCCTGTTTGTTCAGCACGACGATAACACTCATTTTGCAAGCTACTCGCAAGCGGCCTCGCACAACACGGCGGCGGCGAACTTGCGAACGGCAGCATGACGCGCTTGTACCACCGTCACTCCGCCTGGTTCAAACACGCACAGCCGAGAAGATATCTGCAGATGACTGATAAGTTTGTCGGCGATGAGTCAATATCGCAAGTTCATCGCCACCCGACACCTCGCCTTCGCTCTTTCCTGATGCTGATCCGTTAAGGCACCGCCACCACCGCGCGGAAGTAGTTTCTGCCGTTACCGAAAGGCGGAAGACCTTTTGCGGCACACAGTGGCGTCAGCGAGTTGAGCGTCGCAGTGAACCTACCTACCTACCTACCTACCTACCTACCTACCTGCCTACCTGCCTACCTGCCTACCTACCTACCTACCTACCTACCTACACATAAGCACTCACTCACATTCATACTCACTCCTATTCACACTCATGAGTACTCACTCACGTTCATACTCACGCCTACTCACTCTCATGAGTACTCACTCACGTTCACACACATTACCCACACTTGTAGGCACTCACTCACGTTCGCACTCACGTCCAGTCACACTCATGAGTACTCACTCACGTTCATACTCACTCTCATTAGTACTCACTCACGTTCACACACACTACCCACACTCGTAGGCACTCACTCACGTTCACACTCACGTCCAGTCACACTGAGGCACTCAGTCACGCTCACACTCACGACTACTCACACTCATAGGCACTCACTCACATTCATAATCACGCCTACTCAGAGACATAAGCACTCACTCACCTTCATACTCACGGCCACTTACACTCATAGGCACTCACTCACGTTCATACTCATTTATACTCACTCGTAGCCACTTATGTTAATGCTCACGCCTACTCACACTCATAGCACTCACTCTCATACTCACACCTACTCACACTTACAGGCACTCAATTTCGTACTCACACCTCACACTCATAAGCACTCAGGCTCATACTCACGCCTACTCACACTCATAAGTACTCGCTGACGTTCGTACTCAAGTGTACTCACACTCGTAGGCACTCACGTTCACGTTCAAGCGCGTCGTCCTGTCTCCTTCGTGCTTGCGTGAGGTGTTCTTTTCGCGCTTTTTCAAAAATGACTCACGTTCACACTCATGTGCGCTCGAACTCAAACGTACTCACGTTCATAATCACGCCAAAGCCATTGGTAGTCACTCATGATCGTTCTCACCATAAGCGTGCGCAGGTTTCCCCTTATGGGGGTGCAAGGTTCGTCGCGGCGCCCCCCCCCCCCCCCTCCCTATCATGTCAATGCATGAGGCTGACTTTGCGCCCCCCCCCCCCCCACCTGCGACCACCTCCCTATTATGTCAATGTATAGGGCTGGCTTTGCGCCCCCCCCCCCCCCGTGCGCACGCCTATGGCTCCCACACCTACTCACACTCATAGGCACTCACTTGCGTTCATACTCACGCCTACTCACACTCATAAGCGCTCACGTTCGTACTCACGTGTACTCACTCGTAGGCACTCTCACGTTCACGTTCAAGTGCTACCACTTCACATAATCATCATTGCTTTGAACCGCACTTTACATTCGTGATACAAAAGTGCATTGCGCTTGCGCGCAGCTCGACCATTCTAGAATTGAACGCTTGTGTTTGTTGGGTCAACATTGGGAAAAACCAGCTACGTAGACGAGCAAAAAGCACACCACCACAGCCCAGATCGGCATTGTGCCACATTGTGGTTTCTGTGCGCCTCACCAGCGGGCCCGTTAATCCTTGGATTATGCGGCTTTTGAAACAGAGCGAGGTGATGCCGCAACGTGGACGTCTGCATTACGCGAACAAATGTGTATCTACCACAATGAATCGGTGTACTTCATATAAAATCATATTCACATTAAAGCGAAAGTCCTATATGTCTCATTAAACGGGAAAAGTGACTTCTAATACCATGACGCTCCCCCTTAGTTATTTTCCTTCGTCCATGCTCAAGCCTAATAACTAAAAGAAGAAACACAGATTAGATTATGCGAAATACACGTTATGCGCAAGGATGAAAACGCTGTCACAAGCTCATCATTTATCAAGGCGAACGCCTTGTATGCCTCGCATGAAGGTGGTCTTGGTCGGAAAGCTAGCTCAAAAAATGTAGTGGCCTCTCAAGTGCGAAGCTGTGCGCGAGCTTCGCCTTTGCGGCCTTCGCGTACAAAAAAAAAAAAGTAATAAAAAAAAAAGCAAAGCGGCGTTTGCGCGATATGAATTGCACGTTTATATAGTCGCGCACGATGGCTTTGGTCTTCAAGCCACGTTAGGCGAATGGATCAGGGACAACGTGAATTTTTTTCCTGGTTTCCAGGCGATTCACGGTCCCTCGGTTCTTTCAAAGCCAACGTGCTGAGGTAGCCACAATTTATAATATTGTCGCAACGTCAAAACAGAGGTCGTAACGCAGTGATCGAGAGAACAGCAGCAGGTCGGTCTTTCTAGCGCACCGCGCCAGCGATTTCTTCGCTGCTATTTCTACCTTCTGTACACAGCATACGTGCATTTGTGTTGTCGTCTTTCTTGCACCACACACGTGGCGATATATTAAATGCGAAGCATTTCCTTTGGGGGTGTGCGAATATTCGAGATTCGAATTGGAATCGAATAATACTTAATGGAATAATTCGATTCGACTTTCGAATAGCTAGTATTCGAAGTTTCGAATAATTCGACTGGACGAATATCCAAAGCGCTCAAAGGCCAATGGTGAAACTTGGTTATGGTGGGGTTGCCAAAACTAACGTAGCGTCGTTACAGAAGGCCTTGCGGTAAAACTTTCACCGATATACTGGTTCAAATGTGAGCGCATGTTTATAATAAAGGAGACTATGTCATTTCCGCATGTCATGGCTAGAGCAGAAAAGGCCAGAGAACAGTCTTCGAGACTGTCGAACTGCTATCGTCAAGAAATAACCAGCACTGAGCTCAGACCTTATATTCAAAAGGCTGAAAAATACCTGAATGAGCTCCTGACCCCAAGAAAGGATGATCCTTTGAAATAGTGGAAAGCGCATAGAGCTGCACTATATCCAGGTATCGCCAAAATTGCTTTGCGATACCTTTCCATCCCTGCTAGTGAGGTGCCCAGTGAGCGCATGTTTTCAACTGCAGGAAACACCGTAACCTCACGGCGAGAAAGTTTGAAGCAAGGTATAGTGTGGAACAGCGTTTGTTTCTGTATGACCATTTGTAGTCCTTCGGTGGCAGTCACTCACTGCGTTATGTGCCCGAGGACATGAGCAGATTGCATTTCTTTGTTCTTTTTTTTCAATTTTCAACAAAATTTTTGGTATTCGATATTCGATTCGATATTCGACATTTTAGGCCACTATTCGGCAGTATTCGATTCGAATTCGATTCGAGATGAAACTTCACTATTCGCACACCCCTAATTTCTTTGCGTAACAAAATAGCTAGTTGGGCGAGTTGGTGAGTATTCATATTTGAAGATAAACAGCGCACTGAAAAAACGAAGACAAGGAAGAGAAGGGACACACACAGCGCTGCTGTTTGTGAGCTCTTAACCTTCCCGAAGTGGCGTGTCCAATTTGACCAATTTGCTGCATACGAACTGGAACTGTCCTTCTAAATCTGCGCCTCAAGCTATATATCGTCTTTGTTAAACAAAAGTCATTCTATTTAGTACGCCGAAGCGTTCTCCACGCGGCCTGTTTTTTTTTTTTTTCGACGTTTGCACGAGTGGACGCACGCTGCACCTTGAATATCGATGCAAATGTTATTAGAGCTTACACGAAACTCCATGTCATAACGACATATTATGCCTTCAGCAGTGCAAACATAATCTGCGATCAGCAAATAATCACCCTTGATAAATGATTGCATCACTTATATTAGGGGAGCGTGTACAACGACGCACATAACGGACTCAACTCGTTGAAGGACAGCTGTAGTTGGGCGTCCTCAACAGCCCCCGCGTGCGCAGGCTGCCATTGGATTAACAGGCGCACGTATAGATCTTCCCTGGGCACAAGTTGTCCCTGTCCGCATCTCCATGAATTTGCCGCCCTCCAAGCATCACTTCGAACACGAAGCCTCCGCGTGCAACATAGCACGACCGGAACCGAATATGCGCATATTAGAGGGCTTTTGCAAATCACGGGAATGCGGTGCGCAAATACGGTACGGGACTATGGTGGCGCTCCTCCTCTCCAGCTCGTGCTTAAAGTCTTGACCGCAAAAGGACGAGACACAAGAAGAGAAGGCGACTACGCGAGTGCTCGTGTAGTCGTCTTCTCGTGTCTCGTCCTTTTGCGCTCAAATCTATTCCAGAATGAACCAACACTCTCAACAAAGTATTTTATTAAAGTGCCTCCCCTGATCGACAGCTGCATCGTAAACAATGCGTAGACTGACAGGCAACAATAAGGCGTGACACCCTACAGTAATTTTTGAAAAGGCCTTTGCGGTGTTGGGGTGCCTTTACTGGAATTAGGAGCGGCGAAAGCACAACGAGCGAAAGCGGAGCGGTAGCGTAGTTCGGTACCGTATTTTCGTTCCGTATTTCCGTAACTTTTCTCGAACGCTACACTAACAAACAAGCAGCGCCCACCGAGAGACGGGAGAGAGAGGAGGTGACGTCGCACCACTCACCGCCGCGCCGATACAGGCGCCGACGCGACGGTGCGCCGCGCCGTGATGCCAGCTGCGTGACGTTTGACGTATCCGGCAGCGTCTTCGACACGCTAGCCGATCGAAATGGCGGCGCCGCACGGGTGACAGTTATCTCTTGAAGAAAAGTCAAATCTCATTTTCCGATTGCTGGTTCTGCCTGCTGTTTTCTAACAAACTGAAACGCCTGTTACTGAGCTGACACTACACCACAATAAAACTTTTTTGCGGCTTCATATCGCTTGTCTAGTCAACTGCCGCTAGATAACAACGTCAGCACCATTAGGGCTTCTCACATCCTCAGTGCGACCACTCACTGTGTGTGTTTGTGTGTGTGTCGCCGTGTTTCTCTGCGCGGCACACCTACTCACGCTCATGAGTTCACACATGTTAATACTCACGACTACTCACGTTCATACTACTCACACTCATGAGTTCTCACGTTCATACTCACGCCTACTCACACTCATGAGTGCTCACTCACGTTCACACATGCGTCTACTCAAACTCATGAGTGCTCACTCGCGTTCATACTCACGCCTACTCACCCTCACGATTGCTCACTCGCGTTCACACACGCATCCACTCAAACTTATGAGTGCTCACTCGCGTTCATACTCACGTCCACTCAC
Source organism: Rhipicephalus appendiculatus (assembly GCA_030522465.1). Classification (NCBI taxonomy): domain Eukaryota; kingdom Metazoa; phylum Arthropoda; class Arachnida; order Ixodida; family Ixodidae; genus Rhipicephalus; species Rhipicephalus appendiculatus. The sequence goes on from JALIZH010014476.1 coordinate 7,150, forward strand.
ACTCATGAGTTCTCACTCACGCTCAAACTCACGACCACTCACATTCATGAGTTCTCACTCACGTTCACACTCACTTCTGCTCACGCTCATGAGTTCTCACTCACGTTCACACTCACTTCTACTCACACCCATGAGTGCTCACTCACGTTCACACTCACGACCACTCACACTCATGAGTGCTCACTCACGTTCACACTCACGACCACTCACACTCATGAGTGCTCACTCACGTTCACACTCACGACCACTCACACTCATGAGTGCCCACTCACGTTCACACTCACAACCACTCACACTCATGAGTTCTCACTCACGTTCACACTCATGAGTGCTCACTCACGTTCACACTCACGACCACTCACACTCATGAGTGCTCACTCACGTTCACACTCACAACCACTCACACTCATGAGTTCTCACTCACGTTCACACTCACTTCTACTCACACTCATGAGTGCTCACTCACGTTCACACTCACGACCACTCACACTCATGAGTTCTCACTCACGTTCACACTCACGTCCACTCACACTCATGAGTACTCACTCATACTCAACTCACCACGTTCAAATGAGTGTGAGTGAGTGTGAGTTGAGTGCACTCATGAGTGAGTGTGCCGAGCTATGGACATGTGTGGCTCATACCCGTATACCACGGGTCGCGGAATGCGGGTATGTGCCACTGGACTTAGACAATTTATATCTACCCAGGAACAGTGAGAACAGGCATTGGTAATCTAAATGCGAGAGCGTTAAGAGAAACTGACATCGGTGGCGTTGACACTGGTAATTTAAAGGCGACAGCGTTAAAAAAACGGACCTCGGCGGCGTTGACGCCAAGAATACAAAGAATGGAAATCAGAGTCCCAGCAGGAATCGAACTCAAGCATTCTGCGTGGCAATCAAGCATTCTACCACAGAGCCACGTCAGGTCTCGAAACTGCTTTGGCAGAACACCCTATGCAGGCGTAATGTTGGTGAAACGTATGTTGTGGTTGCAGTGCTAGCTACCTAATTTTATGAACATTACATACGTACTCCTATGACGAAGAAGTCATGTTGGGTTAACGTCACTTGTATAATTAACCCTCTATTGCATGAATTATGAAAAAACCAATTGAAAAATTATTTGATCATCTTTTATCATTAACTACATGAAGAATAACATGTACAAAAATTTTCAGATTTATTGCGACTGTATTAATGAAGATAGAGGTTTGTGCCAAATATGGCACACTATGCACGTGGGCGAGCAAACTTGCTGCCATGGCTGAAAAACAAAATCTCGCTGATTGTGGTCTTTTTAGCTTGATTTGTGGAATAAAGCAAAGCAATTGCTTCCTGTGTTCAGGCATAATTGAACATTTTGGTTAGTGCATCTGACTGCCGACATCTACGTGCAAGATGGCCGCTTACGCGTTTGGTTCTTCGCGTGGTGCCGCCTTGCTGTACTTTCCTGCCCGAATTTCCAACCGCTGACTTGTGGTTATGAGCGTCAGTTGTCGACAAATCGTAAAAGCTAAATATCGCCGTGCACTGGTTACACTTCACATAATTTTTTTCGTGCACCCACGCCAATAATATAACAAAAAATTGCCAGGTACTGCTGCTGACACTCGATATTTTCGTGAAGCATCTCAAAACCTACCGCCACAACTGAAATCTGGCAAAAACGAGCTGTGCTGCATGATCTCAGAAGATTTCTTTTTGTTTGTATTTGCACTGTGCAACAAAACATAGATGGCATCATATTGCACATTTCATCACTCCCATGCATACTGTGCCAAATATGGCACATACCGATTTCCGACTATATACCGTAGTGGAAAACGGAATTGAGAAGAGCCTTAATGAGCATGAATTTTCAAAGCCACGAGATATGCCAAAATAATTTTTTTATTGCTTCTGCAACGAGAAAATGGTTGCAAGAAAAATATAGCAGTCACTGTTGTTCATGATCCGAGTTTGCACGTGCACCGTGAAATCTATTTCATGCCTAGATTTCGTACTGCTCTAGGGATGGCAGTGCTTTTTTTATATTTAGTGCACGTAACTCTAAGGATTACTCTAACTGACTCACATTCTCCACTGGTCATCTTGCGCCCGCTATAAAAAATGTTAATCGGTATGTGCCAAATATGGGACGCCATGCAATAGAGGGTTAAGAGCCATCCACTGTAGTTGGTTTACGTAGCACTATCCAGGGCTACCATTCTTGAAAGCACATATCAGTTTATGGCTTCTGGTGTTGGCAATACTCATGTTTCTGTTGGTATCGTTACACAACTGTAAACAACTGGTTATATGAAACATATGCGACTGTTCAACATGTCTGAGCGTGCAACATTTGTACATATCTTTAGCGTCATTTCATATCGTTTCGCGCAATAAAAAAAAATGCAACCCAGTCACCTTACCTCCGGATGCTTCGCATAACATCGATTCCCAAGGTACTTGGGATCTGCCTAATTTTTTTTTCCCTCACTGCCGTTCAGCCATTGAAGAAACACCTAGAAAGTGAGCAAACTCGTCGCAGCGTCCGAAATCTGTGTGCGGCACTCGCTGCGGTCTGCGATATCTTCGTCGCGAGTAAACTGCAGCGGGGCACGCGAGCGCGCGCCTCACATGCTTTAGAACGCCTGTTAACTTTTTTTTTTTTTTTCATTTCGAGTGTTCGTTTTAAAGGTAGTATGCTTTGAAAAATGCTCGCTAGAGGTGGGTGCAGTTTCAGTGGGTAGCGTAGGAAATTCATAAGTCCACCGAAATATGGTCGTTATAACCGACATATCGTTATATCAGGGATCTTTATAAGTGGGTTCAACTGTATAACGAACAGAGTCACATCTCGCGTGCTTGACTTTAGGCTGATATCTTTTATAGCCCTTAGAGGAAATAGTGATGGTCAAAATGTAGTGATCGCTTCCAATATTTGCCTCTATTCTCCCATGTGGCATTCTCAATGTTTCTCACGAAAGTTAAATTGGGTGGGGTGTGATGGCTAACACTGTTACCTATGCACGTAGGGCGTTCTGGGTCATTAAACGTGACTTGCATACGTGGGTCATTCCACGCCAAACGTCCCAAACATTGCACTCGACCCTCTTCAATTGTATTGTAAAAAATTGTGAACGTTCATATCAGTGCACTATATGCCCTCGGAAAGTATTTTTTGGAAAAAAAATTTTTTTTGTCTATTACAGTGATTTGAATTTTGCCGTAGTGGGTCAAACCTAGGTTGCGAAAAAATGCTCTAAAAAATACAATACCTCACGGAACGCCTTCAAAATCTGCTATTTGCTTGAAAAGGAATGGGACTATCTTATTGTCACCCATTGACGACCACTACTATGTCTCACGACGTGCTTTGTGGTGAAGAAATGCTGCAATTCTGCGCCCATTTTGATTATTTTTTAAAAATTTTGCGAATATTACAGACACAATAGAACTATATCACATGGCTGGATAGTTGGCAGTAAGCGTGTCAAAAAAGTATTGAAGTCGATGACCCAGTAGTTTCGAAGTGGAAGGGGCGCAAACATTGAAAAATATGTGAAATGCTTCATGTTCAGGCACATGTGGTGTGGTGTTGTGGTCCAAGTAAAAATGCACGCTTGGTCTCATTTTGAAGAGCAAACAAAGGAGATTTATTTGTGAAATTTTCATCGGAGTTATTTTTGTTTTAGGCGAGAAACAAAAATTTATGTTGAGCGTTCGCGTGCCGGGGCGCGGGACCGTAAGTCCGCTTCACTGCGCCGCCACACTTCCTTGGGGCCACGGAATTATGCGGCGCCCACGCGGGTGCGCAAGATCGTGTGCCTCTGTGTGTTTTCACGTTGCTGAAAACTTGCAAACAGTGTATATGGCTGGCAGAAGGTTTCAGAAGGGCACTAAAGGCTGCCGGTTAGTAGTCGGAACGTACGACAGACGCAGAACTTGGGTTGTGTGCCTGGTTTTCGATCTCTGCGGAGGTTGCAGTTCTTCCGTTGCCGACGTATGGTCTTCACCACTTGAAATGCCTGTGTTGCTGAGTAGGAGGTGAGCCCGGCATTAACAGTGGTCAGTAGTGATGGCACGAAATGGTGCAACGTGCGCGTACCTTTGATGGAGATTGTAGACTCAAACCTTGCTGAGAGCTCAACTTTTTTTTCTTCAACCCTTCTCTCTGGCACCCAGAGCACAAATATACCTTTGATATTTTTTTCTGACCAGGTAAAAAGTTCATGGGGTGTAAGGATATGTCCCTTGTAGGGTCTCTGAAGACTTGCCCTGGCTGCCAGCCGCTTCACGGTGCCGCCAACGCCATCGCAAGCTCTTACCATGAGAGGTTGCGAAAAGTTCCACTCTGCAGCTAAACTAGTCTTTTTCATGGTAGCACAAGTTTACAAAATTTTTCTGTTTTTGTACTGCGACGATGCACCGTCTGAAAAGTAGTGAACTTTTTTGACATCAGGAAGTTCATGTTTTAGGACTTTTAGTACTTCATCTTGAAATGTAGCCACTGCAGCTGTAGTGTGTTGGAGGTCAGTAAAAGTTGTGGTAATAATACATGTACCACGCACATTTTTCCCATGCTTGAGGAATGGGTTAGAGCACCACTTCGACGCCATGTGAGTTGTGTACCGTTTCACGAACATGGTATAGTGATGGGAGCATACGGTAGAAATTTCTTGCGTATGTTTGCACCACATTCTCAAGAGCAGTGATATTTTTCACCCAGATCTTGCACATTAAATATCTGTGGTTTCTTTGACTGCGTTGTCTTGTGGCAATCTGTAGGGCCAAGTGAACACGCAGGCAGTTGACTTCCTGAAATACAGGAAATGGAACATAAATGTGCATAGAAACATCGTGCTGCCGTGTTCTTAAATAAATATGTAGAACAGTGCCATCAAAGTTACTCTTACTCCAAAAATACTGCTTGTGTAGTTGGTTCGGCGCACATAATTTTCACGAGAAAGTGTAATGAACAGCTTCATAAATTTAAAAAAAATCATTAATCACTGCTTTCCATCTTATTTTTACACATATATCTACGCCAGAAACATGAGGACAAGCGTAATCTTAATTTTGCATGACAGTTCTAAAGCGTAAAAAAAGCACATCCCGTGAAGGCGAGGACCTGAGGCATAACTTACTAGTTGATTCGTAAACCAAGAAATAAAAGCGCTTTAAAATTATCGATGCTTACCTTCTGAGGTAGAAGCTTCAGGTGCAGAAGCACTGGCACGGTCTCTTCCTCGCCTTCCTTCCATCATTTCGGCCGCTCTCGGAGAAGCAATACTATCGTCTTCTAGCCTCCGTTCCAAGCTAGAACCTTCTTTGTGGGTGCGCAGTCAAAGAATAAACCCCACGCGCTCTCTCGCCATCCACGCTGCATGCGATGCCTTCAGCTTAGTAATCACCTTACGATTACTAAGAGAAAGCGATGAACAACTAAAAGGACGAAGGCGGTTTCCGCTTTCGGTATCCGTTGTACAGGCTCTCCGCGTAAAATATGACACGATACACCGTTCGCAATGTTTATCTTACGCGCTGCCAAGGGATGCGGCCGAAAGACGAACCGCGAGTGCCGCGTGCTCGCTCGGCAACGCGATCACCGGAGCAAAGTTCACCTCTGCCGAAGATCCGAGCGTGAGAATACGAAGCACCACTCGGCTCCGAGGCACGAATGGTGCGAGTCACATTCAAGCAAGCTGCCCATAAAAAACAGAACTATAAGTGTATTCCCGGTGTCTGTCAGGCCCTTTTATTATATAACAATATATTTTAAACCAACCATCTCTCGTTTTCCGTGACACTTCGTCGGCGGCACTGAGGAAAGCCGAAGAATGTGCGTCGAAACGTGAAAACACACAGAGGCACACGATCTTGTGCACACACGTGGGCGCCACATAATTCCGTGGCCCCAAGGAAGTGTGGCGGAGCAGTGAAGCGGACTTACGGTCCCGCGCCCCCGGCACGCCGCGAACGTCATCATAAATTTTTGTTTCTCGCCTAAAACAAAAATAACTCCGATGAAACTTTCACAAATAAATCTCCTTTGCTTGCTCTTCAAAATGAGACCAAGCGTGCATTTTTACTTGGAACGCAACACCACACCACATGTGCCTGAACATGGAGCATTTCACACATTTTTCAATGTTTGCTCCCCTTCCACTTCGAAACTACTGGGTCATCGACTTCAATACTTTTTTGACACGCTTACGGCCAACTATCCAGCCATGTGATATAGTTCTATTGTGTCTGTAATATTCGCAAAATTTTTAAAAAATAATCAAAATGGGCGCAGAATTGCAGCATTTCTTCACCACAAAGCACGTCGTGAGACATAGTAGTGGTCGTCAATGGGTGACAATAAGATAGTCCCATTCCTTTTCAAGCAAATAGCAAATTTTGAAGGCGTTCTGTGAGGTATTGTATTTTTTAGAGCATTTTTTCGCAACCTAGGTTTCACCCACTACGGCAAAATTCAAATCACTGTAATAGACAAAAAAAATTTTTTTTCCAAAAAATACTTTCCGAGGGCATATAGTGCACTCATATGAACGTTCACAATTTTTTACAATACAATTGGAGAGGGTCGAGCGCAATGTTTGGGACGTTTGGCGTGGAATGACCCATGTGCTAAAACCAATGTGCATAGCCAGTACTGATATTTATCTGTGGCCATGCCAGAATCAATCAAAATGGAATGAAAACAGCTCACCAACACTGATGCAGTTAATGTTACAACTCTGTAGAATATATAGTTGGTGCTTAAAGTGTTCTGAAGTTTACACAGGAGAACAAAAATTCACCTTCAATGGTCGCTGGGGCGGGGTGGCACCTCAGCTTCCACACCCACGTGCGATAAAACACGAGAGCTGCAACAGGGCAAAAACATTGCAATATGTACTGCACTTTGATAACTGCCAAAGTACAATGACATGTGATATGTTCACGTCAAAGCACCTACACTGCTGCACAACTGAACTGAAGCACCAACTTGGTGGCTAGCAAGTGACCGACTTGAAACACACATTTGTTTAGTGTGGCGATGGCTCTTTAGAACTGAAAATAGTGAAACCTAGTCAAGTCATGCCTGACATCGCTTGAACCACAGCACAAGTCATGCTGAGCTGAGCTAAATTCTAAAGACTGGGTGCACATGCAGTGATGGAGGTGACTTTTCACTTTTTGTAGCAGATTTCAAAGCAGAAAAAGTGTCATTTTGGAGCAGTCACAAGTGTTTTCACAGCAATAAAATGCTAGTTTGCAGCAGTTATTGGCGTTTTAGGACCACACTGAAAAATATGCCATACATGTCCTGGAGTTCAATGTATTGCCGAAGTGTCTCGGAAATATTGATATTTATTATGAAAGATAATTCGGAGGTAACCATCTATATAAATTCCGAGAAAGGAGCCAATAAAAAAATGGTTGGTTATCGAATGCACCATGAAATAAAGTATGTATTTAAGATAACAGTTCTTGTGGCAGAAATGAGATCAAACCGGTAAAGCTGAGCACCACATTACACAAGTAACCACTGTCACATATAATAATAGTTGTCAAACCAACAGTTCATGATTGGTATGAGATCAAAGCAATCGCAGTCATTTCCGCATTTCACCATCATAGCCTGGATGTTAAGTTAAAAAAAAAAAAAAAAGCTAAATGCTCGATATGCCAGTTCTTGTTGCAAAAATGAGATCAGAGCTAATAATACTGGTAGCATACTAAGGAAAGAAGTGTAAATTGAAGGGCTCGTTTTGCTTTGTTAAACACAATATATGCACATACATATCCTACATAAATGCACATATATGTCCTATAAAGTGGACAGAGGGATGACCGTCACCATAGCTCAGTGGTAGAGCATCGGACGCGTTATTCAAAGGTTGCAGGTTCGGTCCCTGCCGGTGGTTAGTTATCTTTTCGTCCACTTTTCTTTCTTCACATTCACATTACAATTACTTCTAATAACATCCCCTGTCCTTTCCTTGGCATCATTGTCTGTTAGTTCTCATTAAAATAGTAGCATACTAGGATGTAGCGTACAGACTGTTCTCACTTTCTTCAGAGCTTGCGCGTTCATGCGGTTAAAGTTCATTATTTCCATTTTCTCAGTGCCGTTTTGGAGCAGGTTCAGAGCAATTACACACAAAAATCACAGTTTAAAGCAGCATGTAGCGGCCTTTCTCTTTTGGAGCAGTCTGGAGCAATTGGAGCAGCACTTCCATCACTGCACTTGTCATGAAAGTTTTGCATTATTTGTTCTTTGGCTTTTTAACTTGAGACATGGCCTTGAAGACCTTTTTTTAAGTGTTGCTATGAGGCTTTCACCACAGCAGCCATAATGCAAGTACCTACAAGCAGTTACAACTCTGGTTGTTTCTGATAAAAGCAGTGGCAAGGCAAAGAATGCGTCAGAAGAAAGAAACGTGATCATATGGCTACTGAAGTCCAGTTGACTCTGCTGCAAGAAATTGTGAGAAGTGTAATGAAAGTTATAAGAAATTAATATTTGGTACATGCAGTGGTCTTGCTTCAGCTCTCTCTCCTTAGCGAGGTACAGCATGACGGTACTTAAAAGCACAGGCCAATACTGCGGTCAACTCGCAAGCACGTGGATGCAGCAACATATCGACCAATTTTTTTGGCTACTTGAAGAATAAACAGACAAATTATTTCTACCACATTCAACACTGCTACGAGATGATGTCAGAAAATAGCTTGATTTACAATATTTACATTAGAACAATGATAGGGGGCCACGATAACAAAAATAACAAACCAGAAACAACTTGTCTTCCTCCTCCTCAACAGCAAGGTGAGCGGATCATAACACAACCCTCAGATGCAGAAATCACCAACTCAATGTACCCAAACAAGTTCACCGCAGACAAGAATCAGCGCTGTACAATACGAGATGGTGCTTCAGGCAGACAATGTGAACTACGTCCGTGCAGGGTTGAGCTGATGAAGACAAGGACAACAGCTCGATTTCATAGGTCACAGCGGTACATATAAAGTATGGGCTGGTGTAAGGAAACAGCAGCTTTTCATAAAACCCAACATGGCATTCTGGTGGCCAAAGGAGGACAAGAGATCCAGGAAAAAAGGGGGGCGTTTCTGTGATGGTTATCAAAATTAGATTTCCGGTCCGCTTGCAACTTAAGGTGCGCAACTTGACATGCGTTGTCAGCATAGCCTCTTCAGCGTACTCCGTAGGTGGGCACACAGAAACAGGCATCGACGTGTCCACAGGCAACGTTGGATTTTGGCCGAATAACAACAAGAGAGGCAAATGAACAGGTGTCTTGTGCCATGAAGTGTGACACGAAAGTCACAAAAGCAATGCAGTATCCCAATCTTGGTGGTAGGCTGACAGGTACATTGCCAGCATGTCAGTAACTGTTTGGTTCGGCCATTCTGTCAAGTCATCCGACTGTGGATGGTATGCCATAATTAGATTGTATTGGGTTGGGCAAGACTTCAGAATGTCATTGATGAACTTTAAGGAAACTGCATGCCCACGGTGCCTCATGTTGAATGATGACGTTGTGGAGCAAGAAGTATGCAGCGTCAGTCACAGCTAAATGGAAGCGCACGAGTAGTTGCAAACCACGTTGCATAGTCTGTGGCAACAGCAATCCATCCATTTCCTGATGCAGACGTAGAAAACGGGCCAAGTAAGTTGAGGCAGACACAATGAACGGCTCTTCTGGAGAGTTGAGTGATTGGAAAAAGCTAGCAGGTGGGACCGTTCACTTCTTCCACTGCTGAAGAAGGTCATGCAAGGCCATGTAAGGACGCATTGACTGGTACATTCCTGGCCAGTTAAACCCTTGTAATACAGGATCGTAGGTGCTGGAAACTCCCGAGGTTTTCCATTCTTGGCTCATCTTGAAGCTGGGCCAAGCAGTTAAACAAAAGTCTGCCGGAATCTCAAGCAAGAGGTCAGGACCATCAGGCAGCAAACTGCAACGAAGCAAGGTGCCACTGCGCAGCACAAGGAGATGAAGGGAGGAATTGGGAGTCAGTGACTTGTGGTACTCAATGATCTTGAGTCGGGTCAGGTCACAGTATTGTTCAACAATGTTGAAGCGTTCAGATATGGCAAGCACACAAGAATTGGTATCGCTCAGCACAGGCTCTGGTCGATCTACAGGGTATCGGGAAAGGCAGTTGGCATTCCGACGCAAGAGGTCAGACTTGTAGAAGGCTGCATAAGAGTGCTCTTGAAGTTGCAACGCCCAACGACCAAGCTGACCAGTACGATCCTTTAGGAGAAAATAGCCACTGCAAACAGTGAAAGGTCTATCATACAAATATAAATGAAATTTTACTATAGCCCTAACCTGAGCCAGGCACTCTCTCTGCGATCAAATGATTCCACAGGCATGAAAAGGTGAGGATTGACAGTCTTCTGCATGGTACGTGGGATTAGGCAATAATGCCTGACGATAGTAACAATGGCGAGAAATGTGGCCTACCCAGTTGCAACTGAGGCATATTGGCCTGTCATCACATGTGCATTATTCGTTCAGATCACGATATCTGGGATAGGTCAGTTGTGGGCAGTAGGACTGAACAGTGCTGACCACAGGACAACTTTGGGCACAGATGGGCTGAATGCATGCGTTTGCCAATTTTTCACGCATGAAAGCTTGCGTTAGTGATACCGTTGAGCGGGGCGGCTCCTCGTAAGAATGGGTCCGTAGAGTAGATAAAAATGCTGCCTCGACCTTGTGCCGCATAAGGCAGAGAAAGTTTTTGGTACACGGCAGGCCATCTTCACACGATGACGTGGTGGTGTTAAGGAGTTGTTGCATGGCTTGATGGCTCTTTATTTCTTCAAAGCATCAGCACCTTCTTATGATGTCATAAACACCAGAACAGCTTTTGTACACAAGTGAATTAAAGGTATCATCAGCAATGCACTTAATATTGTGGCTGACTGTCAGTTTTGGGCATTTGGTTGTCAACCTGCCGGCACAAAAGTAATACGTGCTGGATGTGCACGACGTACGGTGCCATCTAGATTTGTGCACAACACGAAACTTTCTTCTGGGTGGTTTTCTGGCATAGATTTGCTTCCTGAAAAGGTTTTTCATTTTCTGTTTTCAGGTGTCCAATCTGGTCAGTTCTTCTTGGGGTGTATGGAACCACACATGGGCCGTTCCCCTGAGGTAGTATATGATGTTAGCCAGCATAAGAACAGAGTCCCACAGGTTGCTCTTGCTGGCTCACTTGTACTCGGCCAGCCAATCTGCAATATCCACGTTATAAGCTCCACAGACAGCACCACAATAGTGGAGATGGGTCACGACAACCTCTCTAGGTTGTGTAGTGGAAGCTGAGGCTGGACCAGCAGGGCAGTCAGTCGACATGAAGGAAAGGCCCACAAGGTGACCACAGCGAAGTTCCGTGGTGTGCTTTGGATGCACCTCACACTTCCAGCTAAGATATAACAGGAAGATGTCAGATGATAGGTTTCTTTACAATATTTACACTAGTATGAACTTGAGCATTGTGCTTGATTGGGCTGTTTGGTTCACAGTAGATTAAGACTAAAACAGCGCTTACGATGAGACGAGAAGAAGAGACAGACACGTCTGTGTCTTCTCGTCCCATCTTAAGTGCTGTTTTATTGTTCATTTACTCTAGGATGGTGAACGAGGCTAAAACAAAAACGGCAAACTAGGAACAACTCATCCTCCTCCTCCTCACCAAGGTGAATGGCTCATTACAATATTCTTCATACCTGCTTGTTTAGACTTTGAATTAAGTAGTATTTTCGATCACAGTTCCAATTATTAGGGGAAAAGCCTTAAGTGCCTGATCAGACGCTGGCCTTGAAAATGTGGCGTGCAGCACAAAACCCACACGACTTAATAAAAATCAGATAAAAATCACAGTTTGAGCCACAATAAAATAGAGGCACTTTGCGAGGCAGTCAACTGTTCTATCACTGAGCCATGTCAGTGCTTGAAACTGCCTTGGAAATAGACCTTATACAGGCATCACTTGGGGGGGAGGAGTAACATTGACAGACGTATAATATTGTGACAGAAGCATGGTATCGCACCAGGTGTCTCACTATGTGAATTGCATAACCACTGAGTGGAGTAAAGCTTCCCAGCCATTACAAAGAGTTCAGCTATAATTCATCACAATCATCATTGTCAGTCATAGTAGCAACAAAGTGTGCAGCAATGCAGGTGTACATATTGCCTTACAGACGTATGGTATATACTATACTTTACTGAAGTCTACACACTTTTAAAAAGGGCACGCAAAGACAAATGTGCTCACATGAGGCATTCAAAAGGTCGATTTGAAGCAAAACATACGCACAGGGTCCATCGAAAGTTCCCAAGCCACACTGCCTTAAGATAATAATGATAACATCGGGGGTTTCACGTCCCAAAACCACGATATGATTATGAGGGATGCCATAGTGGAGGGCTCCGGGAATTTAGACCATCTGGTCTTCTTTAACATGCACTGACATCGCACAGTACACAGGCCTCTAGCACTTCACCTCCATCAAAATGCAAACGCTGTAGCCGGGATCGAACCTGCGTACTTCAGGTCAGCAGCCAAGCACTACAACCGCTACACCACAGCAGCAGACACGCAGCCATAGAAATAAATGGGATAGTGGCCTGGGAACTTTTGACAGACCCTGCACTCACTCGTAGCAGCTCATATTTCTTACACGTGTGCTCACGCTTTCGCTTTCTTCAGTTACAGCAAGGTAACACCTGCCAAATTTTTGGTCAGAAATAGTACGGTAGACTCCTAATAAACGAAACCTGATGGGAGCAGGAAGATGTGTTTCGTTTGATAGGAGTTTTGTTTACTGAGAGATAAACGGGGGTGCAGGATTCAAGTACAAAACCAATCATATGAGAGGCAGTTGTTCCATTTAAGCAGCAATTTCATTTAAGAGAGTTTCGTTTACTGAGTCTACTGTATATGGTGTGCTGTAAGTACATTTCACCGAACATGTATTCAAAGCAGTGCTTCTTTCTTCAGACTTGAATTTATTTGAATAATTTTCTGGCCCCCTTGGAGTTTACAAGTTTATGTGGCAGCATTACTGTCCTGCCATAATGTTTGTAGGTTCTCTTATTGTGTTTGTAGAATTTCATACGGCTGATCACTGCAAACACAGCTTTAAAGCATGAAAGTACACAACTTAGCTACCTTCTTTTAGCACAACATACCGTTTCTTGCAGTATGCTGGGGCGTGCCGTAAGTAGTCCGCTATGAGATGGTGCACTTCATTTTCTGTGGCACTAGGGTACGACTTCTGAAGAGCCGCTGAAACAGATTTTAATGGTATACGTTATTGAGTAACACAATATAAAATGCGTGCATGCTCACAAAGGGCTGGGAGAGTGCCTGCTCTGCTTGTGTGATGATGCTGAATGGGCTTTCAATGACAAATGGGAAAACATAGTATTCACACAAGATGTAATGCACATTGGTGTTAGCCGATTTGAAAGCTGAAAATTCATTATCAGTGCCTGCACTCCAGTTATTTCATAGAAAACCAGACTCCTGCATGTAAATGAATCGTTTTCTCAATGTGGCTGGTGCTGAAAGTCCATAGATAAATGAGCAAGCCATGCTGCAGTCAGACCTGGACTTTCTTACTTTTAATAAGCGCAGAGCATATTTAGACACGTGCAAATGGTTTCGCATCTTGACATAATCACCCGTTAAAGTGATATGCTAATCTCAGTTTTTTGACGTGCATAAATGCTAGCAGCATAAAAAAAATTAATAAAATGTCTCCTTTAAATGCGGTCATGAAAGGACAGCCTGTTTTACATTAACAGTGTTGGAATGCGTGCCCTCACTTGAGCTATTTAAGCCGTCCAAAGAAATCATAGTCTCTTTGGCTTAGCTTGGAACAGCCTATGTAGCACTTTCTCATACTCGAGCCCACACAAAGCACACGTTAACTGGTGATGCATATTCTAGTGTGCAATCTCCTGGATGAAAAAAAAAATGCACATGGAAATTAAGACATGCTGTTCCTTACCCAGAACAGTACTCAGACATCGGACAATCTCATTGCTAATGCACACTCTTAATGGGCTTAGTAATGGGGATAAACTTGACACATGCTGCATCAACTCTGAAAAACTTTTTGCTCTAAATTCACTGCTTGCAAGCTACCTAGTACAACATTATCTTCCACCTCAGAAAGCTTCTGCGCCAATCAAATTTGTTGCCGAGCTCTCTTAGACATAAAGTTTCCCTTCCTGAGGTTAAACTGAATCACACAGTGGTCTCTGATGACGACTCGCACAATATGCAAGCTTTACCCCAAACCACATGCTGTGCAGTCTGCAAATAATATCATTGACACCGATAGCCCTCAATGGTTTCACATACCAATTGTTCCCACTCATGAGAGGTCCAGCATTTGTTTACTTGCAATAATTAAATGCTGGATACTCAAAAGATCAACCATACAGTTGGAACTCAAGCTTTCTTTCTGCTACTCTGCTTAAGGGGAGATGCTACTCGAAAAAACGCAAGTTTTTTTCCAAAACTACATATTTTTTGTTTTTACTTGCTTTCACAAGATTAGTTTCTCTACTTTCTTGACAAAAGAAAACAAGGTTGTAATTAAACTTGAAGTAGGTTAAAATTGCTTTTAAAGAGCACAAGGTGGCTATTAAAAACTATAAAGAAGTGATTGTCTAGAGTTCCCTGGAAATGGTCACATGGCTGCTTGCCATTGCATTTCGCATGAGGAGTTCACCAAAGCCACACGCTCAAAATAACCACGGTTCCCAAGCTCTCATGATGGAAGAAATGATTCTAAAAAGCGTATCTTTGCCACAAAGATGACCTTTCATAAATTTATAACTTTCAAATGCATTTTTCTCCATTTCCATTTTGAGGCAATTCTCATGTGTTGTGCAAAAACTTTCATGCACTCAAAATAGTCCTATCTTAACGGAATTTTGGACAGAGCTTCGTCAGCCACTCTAGAATACAGATATCTATATGAAGTTGCAATATTCATCACATATTTTTGTTCCATAGCTTGATAAGCTGATGGGGGAGATCTGAAATATACATTTGGTGCCCTTGATTTTTTTTATCAAAGGTACCAAGTTAAGCACTCATTTGAGGTACTTTTCTGTATTGTACTGCTCATGTGCAGCAAAATGAGCCATATTGGGATTCTGTGTGAAAATTTTTAGTAAGCTCAAAAGTGTGCACAAAAAACCCTATATTTTGTTATCAAAGTTTTAGTAACTCTGGAACTACTATAGCTATCGGAAAAACAGTTACAGATTTGAAATAAGCATCACCAGCTCTACATACACCTAAAATTTCAAAGATCTATGTCAAGAAATAAGAAAAAAATATTTTTCGAGTAGCATCTCCCCTTAAGCAATACTTGTGGCAACTATCCATTGCTCCCTTTTCCCTCTCCTTCAAGTCAAATGGAAATCAACACCAAGTGCATCCTCTTGCAACAGAAGAGAAAATTTCCACCACTTTTTAGTTGGCCGGTTCTCCCGTTTTTAGGGTCGTTGTATTTCAACTAACATCACTCTCCCTTTGTATGAAGGCAACGACCCCAGCACTGAAGTGCCTTTCTCACCACACTCAGCGAGACATGTTTTCTTCTCGTATAGAAACTTCAGTACACTCTCTGCTTTTAAGACGTCAACACACATGCTTCTGGTCTCTGCTAAACCAAGTTCCCAACATCGTGGACTGAATCATCCCATTTGCAAGCTTGCAACAAATAACTATAGAAGGTCCTGACCGAGCAAACACACACAGGCTGTTTATTTTTCAGGTTTTGCTTACAGATGCATACATCAAAAGCACAAATCCACAAAATTAATCAATGAAAAAAAGATTTTAGCTGTAAAACTATATAGCCTTTATTGTTTCTGCATTTACAGAATTCAAGTTGAGCAGTAATGAAGATTATTTATCTCGAATCCCAAAATCGGTAGTACATCTTTAGTAAATATATTTGTTTCAAAATCCTACCTTCAGACAGCCTGACATTTCACGGCTGTAGGCAGCTTTAAGCTGGCAAATGTATTCCTTAGAACACAACTGACACCATAAACGCAGCTATATTCTAATGCTTTCGTGTTTGTAATAAACGTGTTGCTTCAATTCCGCAACTCTTGAATATCCCTATGTATCTATCTAATTTTAAAAATTTTAAATAGCAGTCGTTTATTTAGATAACATAGACTTGTGAATTCTGACATGTAACAGCCTATTCTTGCAACCTCATACAACAATGTTTTTTTTTTTCTTCATGCTCACATCAAACAAACATGCGCAGCCTAGATACAGTTAAATTAAAACTTCAAGTGCTGTGCAATATACATACCCACGATGACAGAGAGAAGCCTGAGTTCTTTGAAGGCTTTCTTCCCCTTGCGACCGGTAAAGCAGTATTTCTCCGCAAGAGTGTAATCCATGCACCGTTTCATGATGTTCTTCACGGTGCCTTTGAGACATAAGCCCCCGATGAGTCCCAAGTGATGGGTCTAAAATATGTTACAATGAGGCTTTAGTATTTCACAGTACTACAAAAACAAAAACATTAGCAAAGTGAAGTTAATGAAAGCTATCAGGGAGCATATTTTTCATAGCATATTTCAAGAAATAAAGCAAAAACACTCGCCAAGGCTTTTCTGTTGTCCTCATTAGTAAGCAGATCATCCAAAGAAGACACTGCAGCATCTGTTGATAAAGGAAGAAGTGCGCACATTTCTTCCTTTATAGACAGTGTCTCTTCGTTGTTGTTAGCCCTCATGGAAGTCTCAATTCTTTCAAGCGCTTTAGCTTGAGCATCGAATTTTTCTTCCAAGTACACGAGCTTAGCGAGGGCGCCACTCAGCAGTGCTGCAACTGAAAAGTAAAACAAACATACTCTTTATAGCCTTTCATAAAGATTACAACGCATACATTTATGTACAAGAACTGCTGACCTTAACAACATATATGTTATTTAACATTATAGAGTGTCCCAGCTTCAAGGCACGTTACTTTCCATCAAACCAATATCAGACTTTTACGGCTCATTCAAATATCGTGAAAAATGGCATTGGTGTTTCATGCCTAACATGCACTTCGAACAAAACATGCTTGCATTTGATAATTGACTGTTTCACGAAACAATTCACATCCAACATTAAGCACCAAGATACATCTGCAAGATGCGAGAAGGGTGTGGTCCATAAGGTCTCCCTATCATGAGAAAGGCGCTACATAGGGCAAACAGGCTAGCACCTAAACAACTGACTGACGAATCACAGGGCTTTCGCTGAAGGGGCAGCCATATTCCGATTTGGCATTTTACTGCCGTGCAATTTAGAGACATGACTGAGCCTGAAATCGCGGAAGAGTTCTTTATTCACAAGGCAGGCAATAAGTGCACCATAAAGCCAACTGCAGTGTTGCAAAAAGCCAATATAGATCATGCGGAAAATCAGCTTAAATGACTATCTCAAAGTGGCCAGTTTTGATTTCTTAGCATGCAATTGTCTATCCTGTCCTTTTAATGTCTGGAATTTATTTTTCGATAAACGTTCAGTTGTAAGAAAGCACTTATGTTGCCGCCCTCTTGGCATTCCTTTTTTAAGGGAAGATGCGAGTCGGAAAAAAAAGTTGCGTTAATCTGTAGCCTAGGGCAATGAAATTTTGGCTGTATATATAGGCTTTTATGCTGATTTGAAAAATATGTAATTAGTTTTAGAGTAAGTTGCACAGTTTTCGTTTTGTGCCAGGACAATGTGAAAAAGTATAGTTCGTTTTGTACAAAGTTTTTATGCCTCCAAGCTTTTACGGTTCTGAGCCATTAATGGCCCATATTGCTCCACATTAACTCTAGAATGCAAATAACTATCAAGAAAGTGCGCATAAGACATTTTGATGGTAAAGAAAAATTGTAATGCGAGAAGTCTTAGAATCCTCAGCTTACACTAATTGCTTACTTTAGTTTAATAATAATTATACAGGCGATATCAAGTTTTAAAGAAGATACTTGCACCCTTCACATGTTGAGGAATATGTGGGCAAAATTTCATCCCGATCGGGCTATCAGAAATATCAAAAACATCATGTACAATCTCAAGAAGTTGCCCAAAAGTGGATCTTGTGAAAAACGCATTTTAAAGGTACAAGTGAAAGCTCATCTGCACAGAAAAGATATGTTATTTAAGATGATTTATTCCATCATGAGAGCTTGGCAATCATGGTTATTTTGAGCATGAAGCTTTAGTGAACACCTCATGTGAAATGCAATGGCAAGCAGCCAGGTGACAATTTCCAGGGGACTCTAGAAAATGAGCAATTTTTAGTTTGTTAGTAGCCACCTTGTGAGCTTTAAAAGCAATTTTAACCTACTTCGACTTTAATTAGAATCTTCAGTTTCTTTTGTCGTGAAAGTAGAGAAACTAAACTTGTTAAAGCAAATAAAAACTAAAAATATGTAATTTTGGAAAAAAACTTCCGTTTTTCGACTCGCATCTCCCCTTAATGCTAACAGTACATTGCATGCCCATCCAAAAGCATAGAGCTAATCTCACAATTGTTTTGTTCAGGTCATCACTAGAGGCCGGATATTTAGGCACTATAAGGTCGCGTTTTAGGCGCCAAAAACAGGCAGGCAAAACACAATTTTAGGCCCCCAAAATCGTAAATATAGGCACAATAAATATTTACAAAAACTCAAATTTTCGAAGAAAGACGTGTGCGTCCTGTGTCTACGACAGGAAAGCAAACAAATGTTATAGTTTATGCAGCAAGATGGCAAGTTGGGCTAGTTGGTTGACGTTGATGTTTGACGTTCATGTTACGTTTTCGGATTAATAAAACTTCAGTTGTGAGTGTAAGCGCTGTCCTGTCTGCTTCATCTTGTGTGTGTTTTTTTCGGTTAGCTTCAACCAAACTTTCAAACATTATAGTTTATGGTAGCACAAAGGCGTCAATGGTTTAACTAGCCATGCTATTGTCCGTTTTCCCGCACGGTTTCCAGAACACGGTCTCTTCTTTTATTGTCCAGCATTGGTGAGTTAAGTGTCCGCCGTCGAATAAACACACTCATGGGTCTCTTTTTTTTCGCATGGCTGCGAGGGGGCAGCCCAGGAGCCAATAGCCAGACCGCTAAAAGGCAAGAAGGGTCTTCTAGCCTCGTATTGGCCGGGTCTAATAGCGCAGGGTCAATTTATCCTCTGTCTGTGAACACCTTAAAGGGCCCCTTACGAGAATGGAGCATTTCGAGCTGGCAAGTGTAATGTATGCACTGGGCGCTAACGATCACGTCTACCAAGATTTGCAACGCTACGCGTTCCGGAAAGAGGTGAAATGTCAAACTAAACGCCGCTTGCCCTTGATCTCACGGGCGCGGGCACCAACATGGAGGAGGTGACGTACAACAAGGAATGGTCCTGCGTACATCAGAGTAGTACGTGACACTGCGAGAATGATTCGAGGCAACATGTGTGATTTTTGCAATCTGTTGCTTGAATAGAAGAATGAAAGTTGTAGAAATATTAAAACAACAAACGGAATTGGGTGTGTTTTAGATGCGAAGCATCTTATGCTCGGGGCTTTGTCCGTCCCGCGTCCGCCGACCGGCCACTTTCATGAAGTAGGGAAGCACCCACTATGCGAAACAAGTCACTGTAGTACAATAAGGCCATCTAATAATATCTGGGGTTTAACGTCCCAAAACCACGATCTGATTATGAGAGACGCCGTAGTGGAGGGCTCCGGAAATTTTGACCACCTGGGGTTCTTTAACGTGCACCTAAATCTAAGTACACGGGCCTCAGCATTTTCGCCTCCATCGAAAATGCAGCCGCCGCGGCCGGGATTCGATCCCGCGACCTTCGGGTCAGCTACAATAAGGCCATCAACCACCACTACAGTCACCAGAGTCATGGCCGAGATCACAGAGGGGCTGCTTAGCAATCGCTAGGCAGGTGGTGTCTGTCGCCCAGGTTGACTCCATTCCTCGATCTTACTTGCATGTGCTTGCGGGGGGCTTAGTCCATCCCTCCTTCCTGCGTCCCACACCCCCACAGCGCATGCGCGTCCCCCCTCTCTCTCCTCTTCCACGCTCACCCTCTTTCTCTCCTCTAGGAATCCTCTACTCTATGGAGCGGCGCCCGCGTCCTACACCCCCCACAGCACATGCGCGTCCCCCCGTTCTCTCCTCTAGGACTCCTCTACGGAGCGGCGCTCATGACAGGTGGTGCGACAGCTGCATACACCGCTGGGGGCGCCGCGGTGGTTCCGCGGTATGAAAATGACGGAGCGCACGTGCCTCATTCTCTCTCCTGTGCAGCGCCGCGATAAGCACTCGGGCCGCTGCCGCGAAACGGGTGCGGCGACGTTTCTCCCGCTCAAGCTAACCATCTCCCCGATGCTTCGCATCCACACATGGTTCCCTTTACCGGGAGATGGGGAAGTTTTTTTATGTATTTTTTTTTTACTTCGAATCGAGCGCGATGCGAGAATAAGCTACCTCTATTTCATTTGCGTCCGTGTTCTCGCCGTTGCCGCGTCGTGCCGGCGCCAGCCCTGACAATGCTTGGCGTGTTTTTGATGCATCGTCCCTTACAGCAGTTACGGCGGTGTGATGCGCTGTGTCGTGCTAAGTATACATCATCCATGCCAGCCTCTCCAAGCGCATAGAGGGAACCATCCCACAGAAACAGGCAGTACACTACAGAGAACGCCGAAACTATACAACACCGCTTGTGTGCACGACCTGGCTTGGCATGTCATGCGCACACCTTGCGTGCGCATGAAGTGTTGATGCATCTGCGCACGCAATCTTCCGGCTCCGAGTTCCTCTGATACCGAATAGGGCAGGGAAGAAATCTTCAAGCTCACCTATACCAGCATCATGCTTTCGCGGCTCGTAATGAACCAGTTAAAAAGTTATTGCGGTACAAAGCTCTTCATTGGGCACGCGACAACTTCCAGTGTCTAACTAAAATTTCTTATGTGACCTGGTGAAGCGCCCTTTAAGAAGTAAATTACAAACAAAACAAAAGCCAAGTGCACATCTGATTTTTTTTTTACTTGCACTCTACATTCCCCTGAAGGCACTCCATGCATGGTTTCGCATTCGTTTTCCATCTTCCTGCTGCTGCACAGAGGCACCTACTGTTTTCTGCCCCCCCACCACACCCAGGTCTTCAAGGTGCTTCAATTTCTTGGGACCACTGGACTGGAAAACCGGCTGTGAAAGCCGCCCGCCATGTCCTCGGCCACGGACGCCACTCTCCTCTCCTCTTGCCACCTTTATTTTCCTCTCCCCATTGCATTGTATACGCTGGGACGTGCTCCCATTTAGGGTTGCAGAAATAGCGCCTTTTCCTCTCCTCCTCCTCCCTCTGCTCCAACCGCTCGTGCCATGTCAGTGCGGTGGGGTAAAGTGGCGGGCGCGTCCCATTTCATTACTGCTAGCAGTTGCTTACCGGATGTTTGTTGAACTAGGGAACTAGGTTGTGCGACCCCATAGAGTTCCAAAACGTCAATTTTGCCCGGTAACATGAATTATGGTCTCAAACTGTACTCGAAAGCAAAATTTGAGTTTAAATAGTGCTCATATGGGCGCCGTTCTTGAAAATAGGCATTTATAGGCACTTATAGACATTTAGGCACAAACCCCAAAAATAGGCATTTATAGGCACTATAAAAACACTATAAAAGCCCTCCTTAACCCCTAATTCGTGCTCATATATCAAAGTGGCACGATAGGAACGCAAGGAACAAAATAGGCATTTGCCTAAAATCCGGTCTCTAGTCATCACATTTTCTTGAAGTTGATGCACAATACCTACATAAGCTGTAGGAGCATAGTTGAACAAATATGCATGCATTAATCATCTCCACTCGGCTACGGTATCACATATATAGCTCGCATTGAACCCCACTATAAAACCGTTTGATAGCACTTAAATACAATTCATAAATGTGCAAGGTCACGTGTATTTTTTTTTTTCACATTTCAGTGACTTTTTTTTCCTTTAACAGTTACACAAATCACCCTCGTAAGAACACCGTATGTGGCTGCAAAATAAGACATACCAAAAGAACAATAACACTCACAGGAAGGGCTAATTGATTTATAATGCTCCAAAAGAGTGGAACTTGAGTGCAATTTATACGCCTGTTGCATGGACTCTCCTACAATTCTTTATAATAACAGAGCAATAAAAGATTGTCTCACTCTCAACTCAATGTATATCACAAACTAAAAACTGGTGGTTTTCTGATTCGATACTAAACATCTACTCGGCCTCCCTTGTGTAAAATAGTGAATTGTTTTCTAAATCAGTGCATGTTGCAGAAGCGTGGTTCGTTGGGCTAGTTAGTCATACATTTCTAATTGGGTTAAACAGCACCAAAGGAGATGGAGCACAAGTGAAAAAACGCACAGGATGAGAGTTGTTAATGGGCGATTGTCCTGTGTGTTTCTTCGATTGCACTTCATCTCCATAGGTGCTGTTTCTCTCAATTACTAGAGCATGCCAGCTGGGACACCATGTATAAGAATGAATTCTCATATTAACATTTTTCCTGCATTTTACTTTAAACTTGACATATGGCACCATAGTTATCATTCTCAGCCTAATTTAGTCCACCACGAGACGAAGACCTTTAAAAATGATCTCCAGTTTACCCTATCCTGTGCAAGCTGATTCCATTTTTATCCCTGCGGACTTCTTAATTTCGTCACTCCATTTAACCTTTACTGCGTATCTTACTGTAAGAACTAATAAAAAGCATTTTCCGTTTCGGTAACTGTCACAATTGGCAGGCCATTCTTCACAACTTACACATAAATAGCTGAAGAGCATTTAATTATTTGCCTACAGACAATGACGGCCTTTTGTGGAAGCTGAAAATTAAAAACCAAGGTACACCTACGTGTAGGCATTCATGCATACCTTGTAATCCACCTTGGTTTTGTTCCGATGCTGCCTGTGGTGGAGGTGCTTCTGAGCTCGAAGGTGGGCAGCTCACAGATGGCAGTGCTGCTCCCCTATCAGGCTCTGAAATACAGTGTTCGTGGCTGTTGTTTGCTGGACAGTCACTCTCACTACCTGAGTAGACAACCACAGGGTTCCTTTTCGACAACATGGAGTGTTTTGGTTCCTCCTGCTGATTTTCGTTGGGGACAGCTGCAATTCACAAAAAATATATACATTAATTCTCTGCCTCACTAGTGAAAATGTACGCTTACTGTTACTGTATCTGTTACTTCTGCTGAAAGTGCTTGAAGAATTTTACCAGATCAGGTCAAAGACAAAGGAAGTGTAAACAATGCACCCTCTGTTCTAGTAAATGTCCCAACTGGCAGGCCATCTTTTACAACTTCCACACAAATAACTGAAGAGCATTTTATGAGTTGCATACAGACACTGACTGCCATTTGTGAAAGCAAAATTAAATTAAAAACCAAGTTACATCTATGTGTAGGCATTCATGCATACCTTGGGGTCCTCTTTGGTTTTGTTCAAATGATGCATGTGGTGAAGGAGCCACTATACTTGAAAGTGGGCAGCTCACAATTGGCAGTGCTGCTTCTCTGTCAGATTCCAGACTACACTGATCGTGAACGTCACTTGCTGGACAGTCATCCTCACTGTCTGAGCAGACAAACACACGTCTCCTTTTCTGTGGCACGGATTTTTCTGGGTTGAGGACAGCTGCAATTCACAGTAAACGTGTGGGTTAACATTCTGCCTTACTAGTGACACTGTATGCACAGCATCTGTAGCTCCTGCTCAGAGTGCTTGCAGAACTTTACCAGACTAGGTCAAAGACAAAAGAAGTGTAGAAAATGTATTTTCTGTCTTAGTAACTGTCACAACTGGTGGGCCGTCTTTTGAAACTTATATCCCCATCACATGGTGCACTTAATGGCATTCTCAGTATGTGACATTCACACCTGAATGCCATTATGGTTTTGCATTCCGGGTCTACACAGGAACACAAGATGGAATTTTCAGTTTGTCCCAATATTTGCTGTCAGTCCAGTGTGCTTTTTGCTTTTTATGACTCTCTGCTTACAAAAATGCAGTATGCTGCCACGGCTGGCGAACAGATATCGCAAGCAAAATTCCGGCCTCGCTACTGTGGCACTTCACCAAGACAATGTGGAGGAATCGAAATGAAAGAACAGACAAGCATTCCTAAAGGTAGCAGACAGGGGGCGTTGGCGTTTAGCCTGATACTAAGGATAAGAATATAGTTGCACAAATTACTTCAAGTATCATGCTGTATGTCAACAAGTTAACAGCAATTAAAAAGAACCTTAACTTCTATTACATTTTCTTTGAAGCTACCGATTTTGTAATTTTTTGCCAAGCCCCTGTCACCAAGGTTACATATGTCGAATGTACACGAGTTTTTAAAATGCACTCAAAAGGCGAACTCCGTTACCTGTGGAATGTGTTTCACTTTGTTCATGAAGCAGCAACAAAAAAATCATTTTCATCCGCAAGGGCAAAGCAATCAGAGCGATAGCAACAAACTGGAATGTTACATGAAGTAAGGCTAGCAGACAACTCTTTCGAATCCAATAGTATTGCATAACTCCACAAAACAATGGTGTTAGGGAATACGGCCGCTCCAGTTTTTGTACTATCTGTTAAACCACTCACGCTATGGAGGCAGTGAAAGCACAGCATGTAAAAGGATATACGAGCCATCTACTGATGTCTGTTAAGATAGCACACACGCCAGCACTTACAACCACACTCATTTCATCAAAGTTCGCAGCTGCTGCTTGAGCAATGCAGCCAACCCCCCCCCGCCCCCCCCACACCAGCGCCCCCATCATGCTCCTTTGCCCGACGAAAGACAGGCAAGGCGCTTTCCTCTCTGCTTGAGGAGCCATCGTACGATAGGCCTCGCACGTGGGGCAATGTGATCGCATAGGCCCTTCGTGCTATGAAGATTGCCAGCTCGTTTCCTCTCTGCTTTCAGCCGCTCTCGTTTCCAGCTCTTTTTCACTTTTACTCGTAAGTAGAATATACGATGCGTGGGACGAATGTAATTGATTTGGACTTTATCAGGAACATCACGATGTTCGTGCATCGTGATGGCGAAAACCTGCCAAGAGTGTCCATATAACTGATTTCGCAATAAAATGAGATAAACAGCTAATCACATTCCCTGCAAATGGCATTACATGTGCTGTATGACAGGAGTTTTACACACAAAATAACTGAATTACATTTAGTTGTGTGAACAGACACTGAGAGTCATTAGTCCAAGCAGAAACCTAATTAAAACACAAGGTACAACAGAGTGTACACATTCATGCATACCTTGTAGTCCACCTTTGGTGGTTTTGTTGCAATGCTGCTTGTGGTGGAGGGGCCACTAAACTCGGAGGTGGGCTGCTAAAAATTGGCAGTGCTGCTTCTCTGTTAGATTCTGGGCTACACTTTTCGTGGCTGTCGTTTGCTGGACAGTCATCCTCACTGTCCGAGCTTGCAAAGCACACAGCTCCTTTTCTGTGGCATGGACTTTTGTGAGTTGGGGACAGCTGAAATTCCACAGTAAACATATGCATTCATGTTCCACATTACTAGGGACACTGTATGCACAGCATCTGTAGCTTCTGCTCAGAGTGCTTGAAGAATTTTACCTGATCAGGTCAAAGACAAAGGAAGTGTAATAAATAGATTTTCTGTTCTAGAAAATTGCCACCATTAGGAGGGCCATTTCTGATGCTTACACATAAATAAATGTAGTGCATTTAATGAGTTGCATATAGAAACTGGCTGCCATTGGTGAAAACAAACTAAATTAAAAACCAAGGTACAGCTATGTGCACACATTCACGCGTACCTTGTAGTCCACTTTGTTTTGTTTTTTTCAAGTGATGCATGTGGTGGAGGAGCCGCTAAAATTGGAGGTGGGCAGCTTAAAATTGGCAGTGCTGCTTATCTGTTATAGTCCGGGCTACACTGTTCGTGACTGTCATTTGCTGGACAGTCATCCTCACTGTCGGAGCTGACAAACACATGGCTCCTTTTCTGTGGCATGGACTTTTCTGGGTTGGGGACAGCTGATGTTCACAGCAAACATATGCATTAATGTTCTGCATCACTAGTGACACTATGCAGAGCATCTGTGACTTCTGCTCTTAGTGCTTGAAGAATTTTACCTGATCAATTAAAGACATAGGAAGTGTAGCCCATGAGAATACTGGACACTACACAGCTTCTGTACCTTCACATGTTCTCATGCACATCATCATCTTAGAGAACTGGCAGCGACATTTGCAAGGTGTCATTTCATGTCTCCACAGGGAGCAACTTCAATCCATGAAATTTTACTTCGATTGTTAAGCAGCCAAAGGGAGAATACACTAATAAGCTTTGCCCAAAGCGACATAACCTTTTTACATGTGTGCCAGCACTCTCTCAAAAGCTCAGAATATTATCGTTACATGCCCATGACATCTGGTTTCTTGGACAATGCACGTGGGTGCTTGACAAAGATGATGAATGTTTGCTCAAGCTGTGAGCTAATTAAACCAGTCAGTGCTGCACCATGACTTTAAGCATATCATGCGCATAGCCTCCAGTGACTTATGCAATTGCTCCTGCCACTCCAAGTCGTGCATCTGCCCCACAGTCCAGCGATATCATGCAAGACGCATGCTTGAAGCAGGAATTATCTCCCTGGTGATATTGCCTATTGGATGCACCAAGATAGCGCTTCTGCCCTGCCTCAAATGCTTGTCTTCATCTACCAAAGTTTCAGTACTAGGTAAACAACATGATGCTTCTCACATTGCCATAATACAAGTGGGCTTTACACCCACAGGAAATGTTGTATGTATACCAAATAAAACATATGACAGTTCAGTGTGCCTATGTCCTGAAGCCCTATGATATAAGGGATGCAAAAAACCAAGAAATATTAAGAAAAACAATTTTTGCAGCTTTACTTTACAGCAAAATGTAGTACTGACCAGAGCATATGGTACTGGCAGCGTAGTTCCCAGGTGTTTCTTGCTGTCCACTCTCCTCGTCAATCACATCAGTGTTATCAGAGTTCAATTCTGCTTCATGTTCCATTTTTCTGACCTCTTCATGTGCGTCTGAAATAAAGTTTACAAATTTCATCGACATAAAAAAATTAGCACAGTTTGCAAGGCTGGGTCACAGCAGAGCTGATGGACACCTAGCTCGTCCTGACTTGGCTAGGCTTTTCCTCTCTCACCTGTCTTTTTCCCACCCTTTGCTGGTACTGTACTACACAAGGCTACGCTTGCTCTTTTTTTCGGTTTTTTTTAGACTGTGCCTTTCCGAGAACGGATAACTGGGCTAGTCTGTGGGAATTCATGTTAAGGCAGGTAGCGCAAAAAACACGGACACAAGAGAGGAATACGATAGCGCTTGTCTAGAGTACTTATTCCTTGCTTGTGTCCGTGTTTTCCTTGCGCTACCTGCCTATGTCTTTCTATCTTTATCTGTATGCCTGCAGGCAAACCTCGACCATAAAATTTCTGCTGTAAAACTCCTATAGCATGTATGTGCCACAGATATTGGGCAAATCCCATTACTTGCCACACTGGTCCACTAAAAATAACAAGACAGCACATGGGCATCAAGCACTCATTAGGGGCCACACGTTTCAGCTTCTCTTGTAAACCATCTGTACTGAGTGCTTTGGCGGTGAATGAGCGCTTGCCGGTAAATGATGATCATTTTATATCTAAGACAAACAGCAGACCTCAACCTTACCAGCTCTGCTGTAAGAAACAATTAATTGCAAGTTTCTTGGTACTTCACCAAGACGCGTGATATGAGAAGAAAACAGGGTTACACGCATGTGTGTCTGTGCAAGTAAAAAAATCTGAAGCCACAATAGATATGTGTCACCGGCACGAACATTATCAATATACATGTCAGCTACAACTGACAGTGGAATATCGATAAATATAAACACATGCGCAACATTTTCTCGTAGTCTGACAACCAAAATAAAAGCATTTAGGAAAGTAAAAGGGTAGAAGGGAAAGTTTGCCACTGCTTTCATTGATACAACAAATTACGGCATTAATTTTATAGATTAAATACAATTATTGAAGCTCTTTTGTGGTGTCAAGAAAAGCCGGATTGAAGAACTGTAGCTGTCGGTTGTTTTCGAATGCCCTCTACTACAACATGACAAAATGAACTTAGTCACAAAGTGAATATTAAAAGTTTAGTATAATTGATCTTAGTGAATTGGGCAACGCAATATAGAAATATCCTAACGAGTACCATATGATGGCCAATCATCTGCAGTTGCTTTCACTCAGTTGCAGTTAACCACTTTTTTTTAATGTTTGGTTTTAGTTAAGTGAAGAACCACATACAGTGAAACTTTGCTTGAACGAACCTCCAGGTACCCCAGGAAAAAGTTTGTTAAAGTGAAAGTTCACTGAACTGTAACAGCTATGTCTCAACTTGTTATCATAAAGCTAAAGATAATATGAGTTCTTGAAATTAAATTTGAAGCCTTTTATTTGCAATGCTACTAATTTGAATATGAATTTCTGCTTATTTAATATGTTTTGAAGTATGCAGTAATATTTTGCTGCACTTGTGCACTTATTACTGCAGTAGTCATGAATTAAGTCACTTTGTCCCGGATCTCATAAATCTTCTCCAGCACAGCACTCCGCTTGGCAGCGAAGGACTTCACTTTTTTTTCACGTATGTACATCAGTGCTTCTTTAGCTGAAATTCTTGGCGCTTCCGCTACAAGGGTTACTTCTTCCACCTCCTCTCGTTCTTCCTTAGGAAGGACGCTCACTACAACCTCTTTTGTAGACAGTGGCACATGTCTCAACACAAGTCACAGGTGGCATTGCAAAGTGCTGTCTGTGCAGTCTTTCAGACAATTTATGATCAAGATGACATGAGAGGCATTGGACGGTATCACCAAACATGTACGTAGAACTGAAATTTGCTCTGCACTAATTTCGTTAAACTGAAATGCATTAGCATTGGGTCCAACAGCACTTCAGCGAGGGGATTTAAAAAAGTTTGCCAACTGAATAGTTTGTAACTAACACTTGTTCTAGTGGTATTTTACTGTATATGCACTCAGGCTAACTGAAGCCAGCATGCACAAGTGTTCAGAATAAAATAATGAACACAGAAGGTCACTTGCCTTTCAAGAAGGCAAATTTTCGTCAGCAGTACAGCTGGCCCACTTGTGCACATATATGCACATTTCTTAATATGGAAGGCCTCAGTTATTTTGCATGCTAGCTTGTTCTAATGACCAAAAAATATTTATACAGTATGATAAAGAAAATTATTAGAACTTGCTGTTGGGCTAGTTGGTAACTTGTCATATTGAAGAAACTTTTTGGGGTGTTCTTGCGTGTCTGCGTGTGTGAATATGTGTGTGAATGAGGGAATGCCAAGTTGCACCAAGTTTATTCAATATGATCATAAAGGAAAGGTCCACAACAGTTTCTACAGTGGTTGGCCAGGTATGAGCGGCTATCTTTACCAAGTGAATGGCGATGCTCTTTTACACTAGTTTCAGTGCACTGGCCGGTCTCGCCTATTTAAACAGGCCACAATATTTTGTCGTGATGAACCTTATTCGTTTTCCTTACAGATAAAAGGAAAATATCAATGCTGGTTCATGCTACTGAACAATAGAAGGAAGCTTGCACAAAGCTAGTAATAATGATTACTTGAACCAAACACTTTAGGATGTACTCAGCAGCAATAGCGATGAAAAGTCTAAACTGTGGCCCTTGAAGCGTAAATGGTCAAACCATAATTTTAATTAATCATAAACAGGCATCAAGCAGCTATGGCTAATCGTTCAACTGGCCCAGACACAATCACATAAAATTCAAGCCAAATGATAATAAATTCAAGAAA
This sequence comes from Rhipicephalus appendiculatus, assembly GCA_030522465.1. NCBI lineage: Eukaryota > Metazoa > Arthropoda > Arachnida > Ixodida > Ixodidae > Rhipicephalus > Rhipicephalus appendiculatus. The sequence goes on from JALIZH010014476.1 coordinate 37,082, forward strand.
ATCATAGGTGGTTTATTCATATATATGTATAAAATACAGATTATATTAAGTGAAAAGAATGAAGGCAGATCAAAGAATGAAATAACGTATCACCTATGATTTGTTTGGTTTCATTATCTGTTGGCTGCATAGTATGGTTTAAATGCTACTTTTACATCACAATTACTACAACACAAATTGCGAAGGCTATGCATAAACAACTGAAGAACAGTCTTCATAACGCGCACTGTCATAATTATAAATCAATACAAATCAGCTCAATCCACCACTGCTTACCTGCTGAAGAAGCGTGGAAGTTGACCAGCTAGAAGCTGCTACCACCAAAAGCCTTGCCGAGGTGCATAATGCATACAGAAGAGGACTCCGCACAACACTAAACTGGCAAATGTACAGTTGCACAGTTTCTTATCCATAATTCTAAAGCTTCACATTCTGGCACATTTGGCACACAAATTGTCACGTGACTAAAACAGCCTGCAGTGTGACCGTTGTGCCCTCATATGTGTGATGTGAACTGTACGCCTAGTGCGCGCAGATGGAAGCGCCATAGGTAGTGAACTTGCTCATCGCTCTCGGGACTGTAAGCAGACGGCCGCCGTTGTTACCTACATCGTTGTGCACGTGTTTCCGCATTCGCGTTTCCGTAATGAAAGAGGCAACGTTCGTCGTATTTGTGGTGGCCGAAACTTCAAGGAATGTCTAATAATAATGGCTGTGGAGTGGGGTGCTCATACACCTACAAAAACTCGCCCGCAATACGGTCTTACTCACTTACCACAAGGCCTCACAAGCAAGAGCGACGGAAACGATAGATCGCAGCCATTCGTTGGGAGAGGCGAGCTGCTCCGTGATTGTGCGAGTTAATGCAGCGCTTCTTGTTCCCATGCTTTCGTTCTGCCATATCAGCGCTTGCTGGATGCACTCGGTCATGTTGACACGGGTAGGCGATGAAAGTTAGCCTGAGCATGCGTTGGTTCGGTTCAACAGCCATGCAACGACCCTTCGTCGCACATTTTGCATTCATCTTTTACAGAAACAGAAACGCCGCAATGGTTGGCTTTAGGAAGAACAAGAAGTAATTGAGACGTCGTATTTGTAAACAAAACAAAACAGATGTTCACCACGAGCTGCACCTCATAGCTGGGCACTGTTACGCTGGTCTCCGTGACGCACCTTTCATATTCACCGGCTTCACGATTCACTCCTAGTAGACAGTCGCGCTGACGGTTCGTTCTCCTTCACAGTCTGTCCTTGACACTTCAAAGTGTGACTGACCGCACTACATCATCAAGCAACCCGTCTTATCTGGTTGAGTGAACCAGGTTATCACTTGAACAACAATCTTCTTCACTGACTGACCCTCCGTCGCCGCGCTGGCCAAACGCTAGGGTTCGAGAAGGTTCTACATGATTCATGTATGTGCGTAGCACAGCGAAAGCTACAGAGAGATGGCTACATCCTTTTCACAGATTCGTCTGCGAAATTGGACGGCGCCGCTTTGATTTGTTGAACTCCCCAAACTTGCGCAGGCGTTAGACTGTCTTGGCGGCACGTTCTGCGGAGGGGTGAGGGGCGCCTTTCATCGCCTTTTTGATAGTACTTGTTTTTTCTATGCGCGCGAACCATTGGCGCCGGGGCTTCGTGCCGTCGTTTGAAATCGGCGACATGCGCTTAGTTAAGTGCTTGTTTGTGACAAACACCGTGCGCAAGTCCACTTTCATAGAGCCTCGCGGCTTTCCTGCAGCTACCAGCGCTGAATTAGTTGTGTGGCACCCGAACGAAGGGGGAAATCGCAGCTGCGAATTTCATCCATCCCCTCACAGCAATGCTGTTCAAAGCGTTGTCTGCTCAGCTTTCCGAGCGTACTGTCGCCAGCGCCCGCTATGTGGCTTTCAGTGGGGCCTCTTAGGCGGTGCACTAGGCGTATAGCCGTAGAGATTCAAAAACACCGAATTTTGCATTCTCAATGGCAATGCATATATGTCACTAGGCTTTTTATATTCTGGTTAGTTAATTGTATCTATGGTATGTGTACGACATGTATCAGTTCTTCGAATATCACAGTTTTTATTCAGGTGAACACAGACTGCAAAGACCTCTGACAGAGATGAGATAGCAGCCATTGGGAGTAGTTTATGCACTGCCGTGTGCGTGGCATGATGCCTTCGCACTGGCACCTCCTGTGTGTGCATATATTAGTATGCCCTTTCATGATTATGTAATTTGTGGCTTAGGGTTTACTTGCAGACAGCACAGTGCGTCCTGCAGGCCTGGTGTCGCCTGTGTGTGCTGTGAGTGATGGCTGGCTTTGGCGCAACCACATTAACGTGATTTTTTTGCAATCATGTAATATTTAGCCCATAGCAACTTACAGAAAGCTACAGAAAGACAGAAATGATTTCTCAATGATGACAGCCCTCACAGAGGCATAGGCTTAGATCATGTAGAACAGCTGCTTTGTCGCATTTCAATCAGTGAGTGGTGCAACCAGGTACTTCAGTGCAGTAAACAGTTGTCGATGAAGTCCGTCCCTCCTTCCCGTCCCACACCGACAGCGTATGCGCGTCACCTCCCCCCCCCGCTCTCTCTTCTCCTAAGCTCACCCCGTTTCTCTCCTCTAGGAATCCTCTACTCCACGGAGCAGCCCCCCGTGTCCCACACCCCGACAGTGGATGCGCATCCCCTCCCCCTATCTCTCCTCTCCTACGCTCACCCCCTTTCTCTACTCTAGGAATCGTCTACTCTACGGAGCGGCGCCCCCGCGACCCACAGTGCATGCGCGTCCTTTCCCCCTCTCCTATGCTCACCCCCTTTCTCTGCTGTAGGAATGCTCTACTCGGAGCGCGCCCGCGTCCCCACAGCGCATGCGCGTCCTCTCCCTCTCTCACCCCCCCTTTCCCTACTCTAGGAATCCTCTACTCTACAGAGCGGCTCCCGCGTCCCACACACCCCCCCACAGCGCATACGCTGCTCCCTCTCTCTCCTCTCATACGGCTTCCCCCCCCCGTTCTCTCCCTCTTGGAATCCTCACGGCGGCGCGCGACAGCTGCATACTCCGCTGGGGGCGCCACGGTAGTTCCGCGGTATAAAAATGACGGAGCGCGCCATTCTTCTCCTGTGCAGCGCCGCGATGAGCGCCTCGCCGGGCCGCGTCGCCGCGAAACGAGAGCGGCGACGTTTCTCCCGCTTCCCCCGCTGCTTCGCATCCACACATGGTTCCCTTTAGCGGGAGATGGGGAAGTTTTTTGTTGCAATATCGATTCTATGGACACTCTAGGCATACTTATTTTTGCCATCGCCATTACGTTTCGTCCTAAAGTCCAAATGGATAACACTGCCCCATGCATGATATGTTTTCTGTGCAAGTGGAAGCACAAAAGTGCTGCCGAAAAATGCAGCTCAAGCCGAGATGAAACGAGCCAGTCGTCTCCATCACACAAAAGGTGCATGGAGATAGCAGTCGGAAGGAGGGTTGTGTGGGTCTGGCAGAAAATGCGTACTTTGACCGAGCGGGTGTGGTTACCCATGGTTGAATGCATTGTATCTTTAGAGGCACAGCAGATGGCTTATACCTTCGTATATGTTCTATTCCCATGGTAAAATATGCATTGAAGCCATACATAGCATAAAGGTCACTTCGCTCCACTGCAGCAGCCACATTTCGCTGCACCAGCATTTGTTTCACTTACGCTAACGGAGCGAGTGCTCGCTTTACTT
>JALIZH010014477.1:0-18054 GCA_030522465.1 Rhipicephalus appendiculatus
CGACTGGGACACTGCGTTACCTTTCGTTACTTTTGCGTACAACACCTCGCGCCACGACACTGCTGGATATTCTCCCTTTTATCTTCTCCATGGACGAGAGCCGACCTTGCCTTTTGACACGCTCGTGCCTAGCCCTGCCAACCTGTCGACAGCGTATGCTCGTCATGCTATCTCCACGGCCGAAAAGGCACGTCAGATTGCCCACCGACGCCTCGCCGACTCGCAAGTGCGCCAGAAATACGCATACGACTGCCACCACCGGAACGTCCACTTCAATCCGGGTGACCTCGTCCTCCTGTGGTCACCGTCTCGCCATGTCGGCCTGTCCGAAAAGCTTCTCCCTAAATACTCGGGCCCCTACACTGTGGTACGCCAGGTGACTGACGTTACGTACGAAATAGCGCCTCACGACTCCACTGCGTCTTCCGCATCTTCAGACGTTGTCCACGTCGCCCGCCTGAAGCCGTACATTTCGTCGCACACCTTCTAACAAGCGCCGGGTCGGCGCTTTCGCCGCCGGGGGTCGATGTTGCGGTATCGCAGCTACGACTATGTCGAAGTGAGGGATGAAGAGGAGGACGACGTGGGCTGGAAAACAACCGCCATATTGACTGTTCAACTATTTCCCACTGTATATATCTCGGAAATATATTCACAACAATATGTACATAATCTCATACAATGCACGATGGTTCGAAATGCAGTTCACAAACCGCACGAATTTTGTCGAATTTCTTTTCTTATCTTGGCGGTGCAGGTTGCGTTCCCAAAGCCGCCGTCTTTCGGCGCAGGGAGCGACGATGGCTGCTTTCCTTTTGTCCATTTGTAGCCTGTTTCACAGCCCGGAGCGAAGAAGTGGCGTTGCCGTTGACGTTTCGACATTCCTACTTCACATGAGTTCAGCTGACTGCGCGCAAAAGACTCAAACGGCAGGTTGAAACACTAAAAAGCAGTCAACGTCGTGACTCAAGCCCTTCAAAACAAGCGCGCGAAGCAGCAGAGGCAGCCAGCCCATGCGACTACAGCGCCGCCGCCAACATCCGGGTCCCGTCCGCACTCGCCGCCTCCCTACAATGCATAGGGCGCTCCGGCTGCTGATCACACTACCCCTTTCTAGAACACTATATTCTTCTCAAGACAAGGTCTATTCAGTGTTAGCAGGTCGTGCGAGCCGGAGTAGCCAAAAGCTGCGGAATGCGCAAAAGCGCAAATATAGCAATGGACAAAAAAAAAATATTTGGAGCCAAATATAGCTATTCTTATTTGCAGTTTTATTTGGACGTACGTTTTCACATTAGTTTACAACAATACCCTTTTGTTCAACACATCATTAGCGTAGCAAAGAGTTTCTTTTCAACAAGCCGAAAGTATCGATACTCAGGAGCTCCCTGAAGCAGTCACTGAAAAAAAAATATTAAAAAATCTGGCATTTCCACGAAGTGAATCATGACGAGTGGGCCAAGCACTGGGCATCGTTCTTACCGTAAATCACCCGTGACATTGCCCACTCGCGCATTTAAATAGAGACAAATACAGATTTGTCTCTGCTCGATGAGAGTCACTTCTGGAGCGCTGATCATGACGGCGCCACTTCACAGATTTTCAGTAGCCCAAATATATGCACATTGCCAGCTAGCCCAAGCCGACGCCAAACATTATTTTTTCGGTAGCCAAAATTAGCTATATGTAGAGAAATCTGGCAACAGTGCGGTTCTGGCTGAGTTATTGTGTTGCACGCGCTAGAAAGGCAGAGGCCATTCATGATGTTGATGGTTTTTGCGAACACGTAGCGGCATAACTAGAAGCAGAACAGCGCCGTGGTAAAGATCTTTGTCCATAATAGCCGGGACACCGTTAGGTAAGCGTCGACTGAAGTACCAGTATCATTTTTTATTCTTCCTGCGCTACGGCACACTTAGCGCCTCACCGACGCCATCTTCACTAAAGTCAGCAGCGAAATATCCCGCGAGGGTACACGGCTCTGTTTGCATGTGTGGCGCTTTCAGGAATAGACCGGCACTTTGCGCTGCGCCTTTCGTTTTTCTTTGATGTCACAGCCACACCAAGTGTTTAGCCGCTATATAGCGTTAGCCGTGAGCACTATACTGAAGAAACGTGATGAATCACAGTGACAGAATTGTGGGTCTAGGCCCCATATTTACACGACTGTAGGACCTGCCCTCTGGCATGCGAAAATCATACAACACCTGCCGGAAAGATCCTTGGTTGAGACAAACAATGTGTCACGCTAAAACTGGCAGACAGGATGGTCCACAGCTGGCGTTCAGCTGCAGTGCGTGTGACTTACCTTTAGCTGCACGAAACAGATCAGTGGCACCCTTGGCGTCGCCAGTGGAAAATAAAAATGGTGAAACCAACAGAATTTTCATTTGCGTTCTAGCGGGCTTTTCACACGATTATATGCACTGGGTAACTGAATTTCTTGCTTTCCTTACAACATACTACAAATACTGGCAGGGATCTCCTGCAGTAAGGGCTTACGTATAAACAATACCCGCTCAAACATTCAAACGTCAAACGGCATGAACGTAAAACAATCTGAACTTAAGCGACACTACCTCGCGTTATTGTTAACAATGGAATAAGAGAGCATGTGGTTATGCAGTATGGAAACTAACGCAGATCTATTGAAATTAGTTTGTCTGTGTATATATATATATATATATATATATATATATATATATATATATATATATATATATATATATATTGTGAGCATTATTTATGTGCTTCATCTTCTCATCTGTATCATCTGTACATACTCATCATCAGCGCTTGGGTTTTGGTTGTGGGGCTCATACTCGAGTCAATAAAGAAGAGTCTTGAGGGTTCTAAACGGTGCGTCACAAGTGGTGGAGAGTGCTTTCCGGTCCCTGCATAGTCTCACGCTCTCAGACACCCTCCAGCTTCGCCTAGAACACATCACTGGAGCTCCGTTCAGGACGCCGCTTATACCACCTCCATTCGGCAATGTTGCAAGACCAGCAGCCCAGCACAGCAGCTTCGCCAATGCTCACCCCGGCAACAAACCCTTCTTGGCTGGTCACCAGCCCTCAGAAGGATCCACCGATGTTCGCTGGGCTTCCTGGTGAGGACGTTGAAGATTGGCTCGATGAGTATGACCGTGTGAGTGCCATCAACCATTGGGATGAGCCTGCGAAACTCACCCACGTTGCGTTCTACCTCACAGGCGTCGCAAAGACATGGTTTTTCAACCACGCGACAGATTTCCCGAATTGGACCTCTTTTACACTTCAGCTACGCCAGATTTTTGCCAACCCGTCTGTGCGTTCTGATATCGCGAAGAAGAGACTTGCTGGACGCGTTCAACTCACCGGCGAGTCTTACACTTCTTACATTGAAGACGTCCTCGCCCTCTGCCGCCGCGTCGACAGCTCGATGGCGGAGAATGACCGTGTGCGCCACCTGCTCAAAGGTATTGGGACTGTTGCTTTCAATGCGCTTGGGGTGCAGAACCCCAAGACCGTAGCCGATGTCGTCGCTACCTGTCAGCTCCTTGATGAGCTTCAGACCACACGGCTGCAACCTGATATGTCTGACCTGAGGTCAAGCAACAACACCGAGCTGCGTGCATTGATCCGCTCAATCATCCGAGAGGAACTCCATGCACTTTCTTCGCAGTGCCATCTTGATATTCGTGCGACGCCACCTGCTACCAATCTACGTGACATCGTGAGGGAGGAACTGGCATCGATGACAGGCACGCAGGTTCCGAGCCCCCCATCTCGCGCCAACGCCAACTTATGCTCAGGTTGCTGCTATGACACCATAGCCCCAGGAAACACCACTACAGCTACAGGCGCCTGGAGTGCACGGTTCGCTCAACTCACTCACGCCACGAGCGCAGCCTTACAACGCCTGGCGCACTCCGCGGCCGATTTGCTTCTATTGCGGCATCCGCGGCCATATTTCAAGATTTTACCGACGCCGTCAGCAAGACGAAAGACGAGGCTACGGAGACTTTGAACGGGACGAGTTTTACACCCCTGCACCGCAATATCGTCGCCCGTACCAGACCAGCCCACGTCGGTCGCAGTCTCCGCAGAACTTCGGTGCAGTTGGAAGTTCCCATTTCCCGCGTCCTCGCTCGCCTTCACCGATGCGGCGCTCCTCTACCCCACTTCGGCCAGCTGCTTCGACTCCTAACCAACGACTGAAAAACTAAATAGTGCAGCTTCGGGAGGGAAAGCTGCATCTTTCGAACTGTATGAAATTCCTCCGGACCGCCCGTCAAATGTTTTATTAGTGTATGTTGAAGGTGTACGGACTGAGGCACTGGTGGACACACGCGCATCACTTTCCGTAATTAGTGCAGACTTGTGTTCACGTTTGAGAAAAGTTAAGACGCCATACGATGGCCCTCCTCTTCGCTGCGCTGACGGAGTTTTCATTCGTCCTTCCAGTGTTTGTACAGTGCGCGTTTCCATTGATGGCATCCTTCATCATATCCAGTTTCTTGCGCTCCCTTGTGCACTCACTCACTTCCTTTCTTCAGCGTCAGCTTTCATATCGTGTGGTCAGCGAGTAATTCATAGGACAGAGACCGAGTGTTCATCCGATGTCGACTTCAACCGCTTTCGTTTCGTCGCTGCCGCTTATTGTTGCATTTCGCCAAGAGACGAGAATATTATTACGCTCGTTTCTGATACTATCGTTAACGGCGACGTGTTCATTGCACCATGCGGTCGCTTTACACCTACGGGGCTTACCATCGCACCTGGTCTTGTGCGGTTTACCGACGGTAGAGCGTTGGTCACCGCACTTAACCCAACTTCTTCGCCAGTGATGCTGCCCCAGGGCACTGCTGTGAGTTGCTTCGCTGACACCGAGCCTTTGTCGTTGGTTTCCCTTCACGCAGGATCACCGCCTTTGTCTACCTCAACTGATCCTAAGGCTGCCACCACTGCTTTAAATGCTATCATTAATCCCCACCTCACTACTGAGCAAAAGAGAGACTTTTAGACCTTCTTCAAAAGCACAGCCTTTCGTTTGACGTACATTCCAACGTTCTGGGCCGCACGTCCGCTGCAGTGCACCGCATCGAAACCGATGACAGCTTCATTGTACGCCGCCGCTCATCGGCAAATCATTGAGGACAACGTCGCCGACATGCTCAAGCGTGACATCATCCGGCCTTCCTCCAGCTCTTGGTCATCTCCTGTGGTGTTGGTCCGAAAAAAGGATGGCTCTGTACGTTTTTGTGTTGATTACAGAGCGCTAAATAAGATCACAAAAAAAAAGATGTATATCCGTTGCCACGCATCGATGATGCCCTAGACTCCCTTCAAAGTGCAGAGTATTTCTCCAGTCTTGACCTCCGGTCCGGGTATTGGCAAATACCTATGCACGAAGCAGACAAGGACAAGACAGCCTTTGCAACACCGGACGGGCTTTATGAGTTCAACGTAATGCCCTTTGGATTATGCAACGCTCCTGCAACATTCGAGCGCATGATAGATACTGTTTTACGTGGCCTCAAGTGGAAAAGCTGCTTATGTTATCTAGACGACATCGTCATTTTTTGTTCCACTTTTCCTCAGCACCTTGAGCGTTTGGACGAAGTTTTAACATGCATTTCGAACGCTGGACTTCAGCTCAACACAAAGAAGTGCCACTTCGCCACTAAAGGCGTCAAAGTGCTCGGCCACCTTGTCAGCAAAGATGGCGTTCGACCCGACCCAGACAAGATTGCTGCCGTTATTCGTTTCCCTCGCCCAGACAATCAAAAACATTTGCGAAGTTTCCTTGGCCTGGCGTCTTACTTCCGCCGCTTCATCAGTAACTTTGCTACCATTGCGAGGCCATTACACAAGCTTCTGACGTCGGGAACAGCCTTCGTTTGGACTGATGACTGCGAGTGTGCTTTCCAAGCCCTTAAACGTGCGTTAACATCAGACCCCGTCCTCCGCCACTTCGACGAGAGTGCACCCACATTTCTGCACACAGATGCCAGCGGACATGGAATCGGTGCTGTCCTCCTACAGCGCGACGAGATTTCACGTGAGCGAGTAGTTGCATATGCAAGTCGTACACTTACACCCGCGGAACAAAACTACTCGATAACAGAACAGGAATGTCTCGCTGTAGTGTGGGCCATACAGAAATTTCGGCCATATCTTTATGGACGCCACTTCACTGTGATTACCGATCACCACGCTTTATGCTGGTTGTCCTCGCTGAAAAATTTGTCTGGGCGCCTCGGTCGCTGGATACTTTGTTTGCAAGACTACACGTTTGACGTTGTGTACAAGTCTGGCAAACAGCATCATGATGCCGACGCTCTCTCTCGCTGCCCTCTGCCACTTTCATCTCCGACCACGCACCCTCATTGCCCCACAGGTGATCAAGCGGCTTCATCTTCATTCTCGTTATCGCCCCTGGCAGTTGCTGAGTCGCTATCTTCCAACCGCTGCGCTCAGTTTGCCGCGTGTCAACGTGACGACCCCTGTTGTAACCGCATGATCGGATACCTCAATGGCACGCCTTCTCCACCTAATGCCAGACTACGTCGTCAGCTAAGGCAGTTCAAGCTGGAGAACAATGTGCTGCAGCGCTATACTTACAATACCGATGGGCATCGGTGGGTGCCAGTACTTCCCCCGTTCGCTGCGTAAACAAGTTCTCGAAGCACTGCACGACGATCCGTCTGCTGGCCACTTGGGTTTTCAGAAGGCATACAACCGCGTTAGGAGCCGTTTTTTCTGGCCGGGCCTTTCTACCTTTGTGGCCAAGTATGTCGCTTCTTGCACACTTTGTCAACGCCGGAAACGACCAACTTGAGCTCCTGCTGGCCTGTTACAACACATCCTATGTCCTGAAACACCTTTTGCCATGGTCGGAATAGACCTGGTCGGACCACTTCCCATAAGGCCATCAGGCCATCGCTGGATCGTCACCGCCGTCGATCATCTCACACGGTACGCGGAGACCGCTCCTCTACGCACTAGTTCTGCGTCAGACGTTGCCGCCTTCTTTTTGGAAGCCATTGTGTTGCGTCATGGTGCACCTCGCGTGTTGTTGAGTGATCGAGGCAAGGCGTTTTTTTCCACGATTCTTGAAGAAGTCCTAAAAAGTTGTGGCACAGTTCATAAGACGACATCAGCCTACCACCCACAAACAAATGGCCTGATAGAGCGATTCCATCGGACTCTAACCGACATGATCTCAATGTACATCGGACCAAACCACGATAACCCGTAGTGCACCGCTGCAGTTCGGCAGCGGTGCACTACGGAGCAACATCTAAATATTGTCTCTGCTTCTTGCAGCTCGCGACCAGACGCTACAACCTACTACCACCCCTTTCATCGTCTGCGGTGCCGCGTGTGTGGAGCTGCTCTTCTGCGACTGTGCAAGAGCCAAGCGAGTGATACAAGCGATAGGGTGTCATCACGTAACCGGATTAATCCCATCTGCGACTGCGCAGAGACTGGCCGGGTGACGAAACACAACATAAAACCATCAACGGAAAGACCGTCTCACGCAGTTCTGCAGCGGTGCACTACGGAGCAACATCTAAATATTGTCTCTGCTTCTTGCAGGTGAGCAGCAAATTCTTACTTAGCTAATAAGTCGTAGTAACAGTGCACTGCTGCCGAAGCTGCCAGTTTTTGTCTGTGCTTGCTTGATTTCTGTTTGTTTGGGTTTTCCGTGCTCTTTCAAAGTCTAAGGAGGCTAAGGCCATTGAGGATCTGAGACGGGAGCTCAGGGCAGACTTGCGAAGTATAAAAGATAAGTTTCAAGAAGTGGCTGAGCTTAAAGCAGAAATACAGCAGGTCCTCAAATTAAATCAAGATCTTCGCGCCGAAAACGCCAAGCTCTCATGCAGAATTGAGGAGCTAGAACAGTATCAACGGTCAAACAACATTGAGATAAAGGGCACCCCCACTTGAAGGCGAACCACTAACCATAGTGTCACAAATGGGGGCGTTGATCAAGGAAGAGGTCTCGGAGGCCAATATTGACATCTGCCACCGAGTGCCTACTGCTAGACATGACCAGGGAAATATTATTGTTCGGCTTGTCCGCAGAACCAAGAGGAATGCCTTTCTCAGCAAAGCTAAAAAAGCAAAAATAGACACAACAGCACTGGGATTTCAATCATCCTCAAAGGTGTTCGTAAACGAACACCTCACTCGGTATGGTAAACGACTTCTCGGTGCTGCCGTCGAAAGGAAGAAGGAATTGCGATGGCCGTTCGTATGGACAGCTGGCGGCAAGGTGTTCGTACGCAAGGACGAAAACTCGCCAGTTGTTCGAATCGCCAGCGTGGAAGATGTTGAAAAAATGGTCGCTTGAGCACCATGGCCTTGTTTCTTCTTTCTTTTTAGTGCAGTTGGTCTGATGTCATGAGCTCTAATTATTACGATGTTCTATCGTTTAATAAACTAGTTCCTAATAGCAAACTATTTAAATTTTTCTACCTTAACGTGCGCAGTACTAAAAACAAAATGCCCCCACCTCCCCGAAGGGAAATCGTGAGGAAATGCGAATGCATTTCGCGCGCGCTTTCACTCGATTTATATATGGTAGTTGTGGTTCGAAGAAGGAAAAGGCGCCTAATTTCTGCAGCCCGGTCGGGAGCACGGCGCAGCACCTGTTTTTTTTTGCTTTTGTTCTGTTTTTTTCTTTATTTATTTATTTTTTTTATTCTTTTTGTTCTTTTTTTCCTTTTTTTCTTTTTTTTAATTTTTTTAAATTTTTTTTTCATATATAGCTCCGCCGAGCTCCCGCGATGCGAGCGCCCTCACACACTTGAAATGCATTCGCATTTAAAACTGGAGATGCGTAAAGCACGCAGCGATGGAGCGGTGTTTCCTACTGGAACATGCCAATCGCTGCTAATGGGCAATGAGAGACAGAAGACTCCGACTGGACACAGAGACCCGCAGTCGGCTTTTAGTTAACGCGCACGCTGCGAATTTTTATTGTTCAACAACGCACAGGAGAAATCTCCCACCGGCACCACTTTGGAGGTCAAGATCCATTGCCATATATACGGGATGGACAGTGAACGGTTGTGCAGCGCGAGCAGTCGGTTTTTTCAACCAAGAAACTCGCTAGCAGACGCTGCCTGCGTCGGCGTCGCGAGGCGAGAGAGGGGGGTAGCGTAGGAGAGGAGAGAGAGGGGGGGACGCGCATGCGCAGTGGGGGGTGTGGACGCTGTGGGCAGGGATGCCTAGAGGAGGGAGGGGGGAGCGTATTAGAGGAGAGAGGGGGGACGCGCATGCGCAGTGGGAGCGCGGGGAGGGATGCCTAGAGGAGAGAGAGAGAGGGGGAGCGTAGGGAGGGGAGGCGCATGTGCAGTGAGGGTGTGGTTGCCGCGGGGAGGGATGCCTAGAGGAGAGAGAGGGAGAGAGGAGGTTTTTTTATTTATATTTTTTTTAAAGGGCTTGCGCATGCGCAGTATGGGTGGTCACGCCGCCCACCACCACCACCGGATTAAGCTTCGCCATAAGATGCTTCACATTTAACACCTGCCGGCGCTTACCTCCTCAACCTATCCTCCTCCCTCCTCCTCCGCGGACAACGCCGGACAACGCCGGATGCCTGACATAGCCCGACTATGAAATGCATTCGCATTTAAAACAAAGAGGACAAATTGAACTGCTTGTTCGGGTCAATAATGCACAATTTTGACATCTTATTGTACTGTGAAACATGGCTCACCATGAATGATGACCCCCCATACTGTGAAAATTACGAATACCACGGCTTAGTAAGGACAAAGAGCAGAGGAGGTGGTGTAGCAGTCTATGTTAAACAGTGCCTTGCACATGAGGTAGTTCCAGAATTTTCTCTTGTAACGAACAATGTCGAAAGTATAATGGTACGCTTCGAATATGTCACAGTTGTGCTTATCTATCGTCCTCCACTGGGAAACAAGCTCACGTTTTTTACTTTCTTAGAACAGGTTTTACATTTCCTGAGTCATTCGTCTTCCCCCTTCGTTATAAAGGGTGACGTAAACATAAATATGTTGTCTGACGATATATTATCTAAACAGCTTTCTGGTATAATTAATTCATTCATGTGCACAAACGTAATTTCAGAACCCACCAGGCTCACTGTACAAACTGCAACATTACTTGACATATGTATAACCAACCTACACCCAAGTGACTGCGTTGCAGGACTGCTATCTGCCGAGATAAGCGATCATCTGCCTTTATTCTGCTTCATTCCTTACGCTCATAGGCAAGGGGAAGGGAGAAAGGAAACACTGGCACGTAGTTTTCATGCTACAGCATTGGAAAAGTTCCGTTCCTTGATCCTATCAACAGATTGGTCATGTGTGTTTGAAAAGCAAGACCCAAATGCAGCATACGATTTATTCTTTGACAAAACGATCACGTGTTACGACCAAGCGTTTCCGTTAAAAATCATGCTATCAGAGAAAGAGGAAGATACGCAAACCTTGGATAAATGCTCACCTGTTAAAAATGATAACAAGAAAGAACAAACTGTATCACCTGTTTGTAAAATGCAGGAGTGCTAATCTGTTTACTGACTTAAAAAAAATTTAGAAATAAGGTCAACGCTGAACTAAAGCAGGCAAAAATTAAGTACTACGAAAAACTATTTGATAAAATAAAGAGTGACCCCTAGAAAAGTTTGGAACGAAGTCAGAGACCTCACTACGATGAAAAGACAGAGCAATGATATAAACATAAAGACAGCCACCGGCGTGTTGGCGGGGTACAGAGGCAGCAGCTGCTTTGAACGAATATTTTGTTAATAGTGCCCAGTATCCTGACGAGGAAGAAGACACCACCACACCTATCGTGACCAGCTTGAACCTCTCTAATTCAGTGATGCTTACACCTGTTACCCCTGCCGAAGTTATGCAACTACTCCTTAAAGTAAAGAACGATGTCTCTTCTGGACATGATGACGTTAAACCAGTACCAATGAAATATATTGCGGATATTATCGCACCTGTTTTAGTTCATATTATAAACAGAATGTTTGAAAGCGGTATATTTCCCGATCTTCTAAAAACAGCACGAGTATGCCCTATCTACAAAGGAGGGGATAAACATTTAATGACAAATTACCGGCCGATCTCTGTCTTACCAGTCTTATCAAAGGTTTTTTAGAGTGCTCTGAATGTTAGACTGCAGAATTTTTTTGATAAATATAACGTAATCAGCGACATGCATTATGGTTTCCCAAAGAAGAAATCCTGTGAAGCAGCTCTTCTTAATATCGAGCATGAAATAATAACAAATATTGAAAATCGATTGTATACATTAAGTCTATTTATAGATCTCAGGAAAGCATTTGATTCAATCTGCCACAACTTATTAATTAATAAATTGGAAAAGTACGTTGTAAGGGGCAACGTATTGAAACTCTTACATCATTACTTATCAAACCGTTACCAGTGTGTTAGCAAAAATAATGATGTTTCATCTGACGCGCAAATCACTACAGGTGTTCCACAAGGCTCAATACTCGGAACTTCTTTTGTTTATAATATATATCAATGACTTGTGTGACATACCTGAATCTCCGCAATTAGTTATGTATGCAGATGATACCAACATTTTCTTTAAAGCTGCCACTATAACAGATCTTGAGTTAAAAGTTAATAACTACATGAAGAAACTCTCTTCCTGGTTACGACAGAATAAGCTACAAATGAATACCTCGAAAACAAAATATATGATATTTGCCCCTACTAATAAACCGCGAAACTGTAACTCCCACAATTATTTTTGAAGACAGAGTAATAGAAAAGGTAAACGGTCAAAAATTTCTTGGAGTATGGTTTCAGGAAGACTTGGCCTGGAACATACACGTGGACAAAATTGCAACAGAATTGAGCAAAACTGTTGGTTGCTTATATAGACTGAGTACCCTTGTTCCTCCTTGGCTGAAAATCGCATTGTACTATGCACTATTTTATTCCCGATTATCCTACTGTATATTAATTTGGGGCACTACGACGCAAAGAACCCCGCAGGGGCGTCTGCGAAAGCAGCCGTTTGGTGTGTGGCGACACCACGGACCCGAGCTAACGGGGGGGGGTTTCGACCTCCTCCCACGCTTAGCCGTGCGTGGCGTAGCCGTGTCCGGGGAAAAGGGGATCCTGGGGGGTTGAGCCGAAGCCGGGTGTTTGGACCTTTAAGGCCCCCCGGCAGCGGCAACACACCCCTTTGGCCCCGGCTTCACGTAGACGGCACCCCTGGGCTGACCCACCCAGGGGAAATCGGCAGTCGCCTTTTCCTGTCTCTCTCTCTCTCTACATCTTCGTCTTTCACTATTCCTTTTACTCTTTCCTGTCTCCTCCTCTTTTCCGTTTACTTCAAATTTCCCTGGCGGCAAGGGTTAACCTTGTGTGGATACCCAGTCTTGGCTATTCCATATTAGGTTATAGCAGCGTTGTACAGCTGGCGCTGGCGGGATTTGCCCAGCATCTCCTGCCACGTCCCCTTGTTGGGCTCGGCGGTGGGCGGCTGGCACCGCTGCCGAAACTTAAAACACATATTATGTTAAATGCATCTTCTCTCAAGTCTGATCGTAACCTGAAGAGGTTACGCACCGAAGCAGTCACAACACTCTTTGCAAAGGCCAACGAACATTTTCCCAAATATCACGTAATACATAGCGAACAGTCTGATGGAAAAGCCAGAACTATCTCTCCATTTTTGGTAGCAAGAAATCTAACCGACAAACTAGGACCAGGATACAAGGCCACTAAGATGGCTAGCGGCGACCTGCTGCTTGAACTACGAGACAGAAAGCAGTATGAAATCCTCCCGAATCTGACTTCTTTTGGAAACATCCCCATCACAGTCACGCCACACAGGTCTATGAATACCGTTCGAGGCGTTGTCTCTGACGACGACCTCCTGAACCTAACTGACGCTGAGCTCCTCGACGGGTGGAAAGAGCAGAATGTTGTAAACGTTCAACGAATAAAGATAAGAAGGGACAACACCGAAAAACCAACAAAACACATTATTCTCACATTTGGATCAAGCGAACTCCCCGAACACATAGAAACAGGGTACACTAAACTACGAGTCCGGCCATACATACCGAACCCGCGAAGGTGCTTCAAATGTCAACGCTACGGCCATGGTTCCCTTGCCTGCAGAGGGCAATCCCACATGTGCCAAATGTGCCTCAAACGACCACACATCTGAAAACTGCAATTCTCCATGTCACTGTGTCAACTGCGGTGGTGACCACCCAGCATACTCACGGGCTTGTGCTGCGTGGAAAAAAGAAAAAGATATTATCTCACTCAAAGTCAGAGAGAACATCTCCTTCAGGGAAGCCAGGAGGAGATGTTCGCCGTTTCACGGCACAACCTATGCCGATGTGGCGCGTCAGGGGGCAGCGTCGCACCGGCCTCCGCCACATGCCAGGCCCGCGCAGAGCGAGCCGTCGGCTGTGGCGCCTGCCCCCAAGGCGGCAGTAGTCCAGTCTACTCCGCCAACCCGCGAACTGGAACCGGCGACTTCAGGGCCGTCGGGTCTCAAGGCCTCGTCACACAAGGCGAGGCCCCAAACTCGGACAATCAGCCCGCGCGTGCGGGCCTCCAGTGCCTCCCAGGAGGCAATGGACACTACGGCACCCTCGGTGCCAAAAGATCGGCGTAGTTCCTTGGAGCGCGCGAAGAAAACTAAAAAGCCGATAACGGGGCCCGACGACGGCCCTGTTACTTGAGTTCCAACGTTCAGGTTAAACAAGTCACTCCCTTTCCGTACACACAGCACTACCTTTACATCCAATATGGAGACACAAATTCTACAATGGAACGTCAGAGGACTCCTTAGAAACCTCGACGATGTCCAAGAGCTTCTACACGAACATTCACCAAAAGTGCTGTGTGTACAAGAAACACACTTAAAATCCAAAAACACGAACTTTTTACGCAGTTACGTTATTTTCCGAAAGGACCGCGATGATGCTGTAGCGTCATCTGGCGGTGTGGCCGTTATAGTTGATCAAGGAATAGCATGTAGACACTTACCACTCCAAACGTCCCTTGAGGCAGTGGCTGTTCGAGCGGTTATTTTGAATAAGCTCGTCACCATTTGCTCTCTATACATACCCCCCACAATACAAACTCCAAAAACATGAATTCCAGTCCTTAATAGATCAACTTCCAGAGCCTTATCTCGTCCTCGGAGACTTGAATGCACACAGCAGTCTATGGGGTGACCCTCGCTGTGATGCGCGAGGTCGTCTAATTGAACATTTCCTTTTCTCCTCCGGTGCATGTCTCTTGAATCGGAAGGAGCCAACTTATTATAGTCTCGCTAACAACTCTTATTCGTCCATAGATCTAAGCATTGCATCTCCGTCGCTTCTACCACTACTCACATGGAAAGCCATCAATAATCCTTACGGAAGTGACCACTTTCCCCTAATACTGAGCACACCAATATCGAATGAATGTCCTCCACAGGTTCCCAAATGGCACACGGAACAAAGCCGATTGGGAAGAGTTTCATAAAGTTACTCGCTTAAGTTGGACTGATATGTCTGGCTTAAGCATAGATGCAACCGTAGAGTACTTCACAGCTTTTCTGATAGATGCTGGCAACTAAATGTATCCCACAAACAGCTGGACTGCCCGGCAAGCGACGTGTCCCTTGGTGGAACAATGAATGTAGAAACGCCCGAAAAAAGCAAAACAAGGCATGGAGGTTGCTTCGGAACTCACCGACAACCGAGAATCTTGAGAGTTTTAAGAACATTAAGTCTCAAGGCAGAAGAACGCGCAGACAGGCAAGGAGGGAGAGCTGGCAGAAATTTTTATCCGGAATAAATTCATATACACAAGAGGCGAGAGTATGGAACATGGTTGGTAAAGTAGCAGGACGACAAGCACATTCACTTCCTTTAGTAACTACACAAGGGGACAGCTTGGAAGACCAGGCGACCTTCCGCGGCGCACATTTCGAACAGGTCTCCAGCTCGTCGCACTACACTGCAACTTTCCAACAATACAAAACAAGTATCGAAAAACAAAAACTAGAGCGGAAATCCACAAAACACGAGCCATACAATGAACCTTTCGTCATAGCCGAGCTACAGGCATCGCTAAACTGCTGCAACGATTCCGCCCCAGGCTCTGATCGTGTAGTATATGAAATGTTAAAACATCTGCCCTCTGAAACTCAAAAGTCCCTTCTTTCCCTGTATAATGCTGTTTGGTTTTCCGGCGAGATCCCCTCTGCCTGGAAGGAAGCCATAGTTATTCCGATTCTGAAGAAAGGCAAGGATCCATCCTTCCGTTACCAGTTACAGGCCCATCGCACTAACAAGCTGTCTGTGTAAACTTTTTGAAAAGATGGTAAACCGCCGACTAATACACTTCCTTGAAACAAACAATCTACTGGACCCATACCAGTGTGGATTTCGCGAGGGCAGATCCACCACTGACCACCTCTTACGTATCGAGGCACAAATTCGTGACGCTTTCGTTCATAACCCAATTTTTCCTTTCTGTGTTCCTCGATATAGAAAAAGCTTATGACACTACATGGCGCTTCGGTATACTGCGAGACCTCGCACATTTAGGTGTGCGGGGCAGAATGTTAACCATAATCGAAAGTTACCTGTCCAATCGGACATTCCGTGTCCGAGTGGGCACTGTTCTGTCTCAAAACATTTGTCCAAGAAACAGGAGTGCCGCAAGGTGGCGTATTGAGTTGTACGTTATTTATAATCAAAATGAACTCCTTGCGCCTGTCCATGCCTCGCAATATGTTTTATTGCACATATGTCGACGATGTTCAGGTCGGTTTCAAATCGTGCAACCTTTCCATGTGTGAACGGCAAATTCAGATAGGCTTGAACAAGGTCTCTAAATGGGCAGACGAAAATGGTTTTAAACTGAACCCACAAAAGAGCACTTGTGTCCTATTCTCCAGAAAGAGAGGCCTTCACCCTGATCCGGACATTGACCTGCATGGCCAACGTCTGTCTGTAAAAAGCTGAGCATAAGTTCCTGGGTGTAATATTGGACACCAAACTAACCTTCATACCGCACATCAAGTATCTAAAAAACAAGTGCTTAAAAACCATGAATATACTGAAAGTGTTGTCACGCACTACATGGGGTAGTGACAAAAAGTGTCTGATGAACCTATATAAAAGCCTCATACGCACGCGCCTGGATTACGGGGCGATAATCTACCAGTCTGCGACTCCAACTGCACTAAAGATGCTTGACCCTGTTCACCATCTAGGCATTCGTCTTTCTACGGGTGCTTTTCGCACCAGCCCCGTAGAAAGCCTCTACGTTGAATCCAACGAGTGGTCGCTGTACCTGCAGAGAACCTACATGTCCTTTCTATATTATTTCAAAGTGAACGCAGACAAGGAACACCCTTCACATTCTACAATTAATGATACGTCCAGCTATGCCCTATTTGAAAACCGGCCTTCGTTCAGACAGCCCTACTCACTTCGTGTGAGGGGCCTAGCTGAGGAAACGGGTGTGCCACTTGAACACCGTTTGATGGCTCCCGCAGCGTATCTGCCGCCGTGGGAGTGGCATACTATAGATTGCGATGTGTCTTTCATTGAAGTTACGAAGCACGCGCCTATTGCACATATCCGCACGTACTTCCTGGAACTTCAACACAAGTACACTTGTCCTGAATTCTTCACAGACGCCTCCAAGTCCCATATTTCTGTGTCGTACGCAGCGGTCGGTCCATCCTTTTCGGATGCCGGCGTTCTGCATTCTAATACAAGCATCTTCACAGCGGAAGCTTATGCGATACTTGCGGCCGTTAGACACATCAAACAATTACATCTACAAAAAGCAGTAATCTACACGGATTCCCTGAGTGTGGTAAAAGCATTGAAAACTCTAAAAAAGCACAAAAAATCCTGTCCTTGTTTCTCTCTACTCGATTTTATGTACACTATACGCACACAAACAGCATGTCATAGTTTGGCTGGGTGCCAGGGCACAGAGAGATCCAAGGAAACGTGTTGGCGGACCAGCTAGCTGCGTCCGCCCACGAAAACGCTACCGCTAATACATCCATTTCTGTCCCTGCACTTGACCTCAAACCCTTCCTTAAAGGAAAGCTCAGGGATTATTGGCCAGCGGTCATGGGATAAGCAGACTCAAAATAAACTCCATCTTATCAAGCCACAGCTCGCGAATTGGCCGCCAGTATCGAAGTCACGCCACACCGAAGTAATACTTACCAGATTAAGAACAGGACATACACACACCACACACTCATACCTCTTGTCTGGTGGTGATCCACCTTTGTGTGAGAAGTGTGGTGAACCACTCACTGTCCTTCATATTCTTATCCAGTGCACTCAATTAGACCATTTAAGAAAAAAGTACTTCCCATTAGCCTTCCGACAACAAGTACCACTTCATCCATCCATGCTCATAGGCAGCGAACCGATTTTTAAACATCAGTCACTATTTGCGTTTTTAAAAGAAGTTCATACCTTTCACGTCATATACCCAGGCAATCCGTAGCACTGCCTCTGAAAAGAGGTTGTTGCTGCGGTAGCTATATTACAGAAAGCACCTGCCTCCGTGCCTTTGGCATCAAAGGTCTTAAGGAGGCATCCGTGCTATTTTCGCATCCTCACTTGTAGATATCATGATCACTTGTAACGCATTACAAACCCACAGATCACATCATGTATCACTGCCATAATTTTATAATCTATACACACCTTTTACGCTCCTATGTAGCGCGTGATTTTAGGCCTCTATACAGCCATAATACACCCTGTCATCGCAATCATTGGTCATGGCTACATCACACAAAAGACATGGCGCTCTTTGGCCACCTATGGCCCTTGCGCCA
The DNA here is from genome assembly GCA_030522465.1 of Rhipicephalus appendiculatus. NCBI lineage: Eukaryota > Metazoa > Arthropoda > Arachnida > Ixodida > Ixodidae > Rhipicephalus > Rhipicephalus appendiculatus. Next base: position 17,859 of record JALIZH010014477.1, read on the forward strand.
CAAAACCCCATTAATCATCATCAACGACGCAAAAGAATTATAATAAGCTGACAGCACTGCAGAAAAGAATACTACGTGCATTTGAGGGTTATCGTGGACCTTTACAAAACTTCAGAACGAAGCCTTTTTTTCATGAAGTACTCTATGTTAAAAGCAAATCAGGTGTGCTACTACAGGTTAATGCAACACATCAAAC